>NW_006500340.1:3572722-3622150 GCF_000471905.2 Amborella trichopoda | reverse complement strand
TATATATATATGAGATTTTCTTATGTTGGTAATTTTGGATATTTCCATATCTAACAATCTCCACTATGATATCAAAATCACCTGCTACCATGCTAACATCCAACTAATAACTTGATGAATTCATCATTTTTGCCAAATAAATTCTTTTATCATTCTTGCTAAAAAGATTGTGCTTACTATCATATTTCTCTACCTCAAATAAAATACTAGCATACTTTGACATGTGTTTTTCTTCAACCGAATGTACAAACACTAGCCTTGTACTGAACCATACACTCTGATACCACTTGTTAGGATTTCAGAACCCTCTTATATGCGAAAACATGAGTCCCACAAATTGGATCCCACTAAGATTGTGTATGTATCCAGCTAGAAACAAAATAGAAGAGAGCACGAGCCATAATACGAGAAATAAAACATAAAACATGCACACTACAAGATCATAAAGATTTACGTGGTTCACCCCAATAGGGCTACATCCACATGCATGACAAATTGAAATCCATTATATTAATGAAAGTTATATCATATATTTTAAGATATAGAATTACTTCTCTAACTCTCGACAAAACCCAATCAAGTAAACCGTTTTAGACTCGCTCTCCCGATTGGCACGACCCACCGATCTCTCATCTATATTCTACAGCTAACCACTATCCAAGAACATACCATATCTATTCCACAACTAAACTATTGTCTAAGAGTAGAACCTTAAGTACAACCGACACTTTTTTTTACTAAAAAGGGAAACTACCAAAATCTTCATGGGAACAACTTATCTACAAGAAACCAACCTCTCAATCTACATGAGGCATATACATAGCATTTCTCTCTGTATAAAGCTCTTATCTCTAAGGGGATGTATTGCCTCGAATGCAGAGGAGGTCATTCTCCTCTCTTTAGAGGAAGTCACATATTCCCATATGGTGACCCAAATAGAATACACATATTCTTTCATCTCATATATATATATATATATATATGGCTATGACTTCATATTAAATAGGGAATTTCCTATAAGTGTTACATATACATTAAGAACCAAGAGATATATCACATATTTGTAATCTTTTTGGATTTCGATTTCTTTTAAGAAACTTATCAATATCAATCATAATCCTATGGGATTTTTTTATGTTGGTGATTTTGGATATCGCCGTATCCAACAACTTCCAAAATATTAACAAATGTGCAGTAATAAAACAATTTGAAAAAAGGGTTTTTTGAATGGATTGGTAGGTTCCAATTTCTTTCTAGAATTAGTTTGTTCCAAGCTGATTCCTAATCCGGATTGGACAACTCTATACCGCTATACTTCAAAAATTGCTAATGGATTTGGCACAAGGAAGAAATTTTCGTCCATGTAGCGAACAACTAGACAATAGTCTTTTCTCTTCCACAATATTTTCACCCAATTTTATCAAAATTACTGAAATTAGATCTCAAGAAAAATGCCTTGTGAGAATAAATTAGATCTCAAGAAAAGTGTATAACGAGACCATTTACCTTCAGTATAAGATGGTCACTAATAATCTTGACCATTGGATGTGAAATTGGGTGGCTGTATTTATTTCATTGACAAAGCTCAAAGTACAAAAGAAATTATATGGAACTGTGACGCACCAAAACTCTCAAATTTCACATTAGATGATTATAAGTACTTGCGACCCCCGTACCAAAGATAAATAATCTCACTGCATACAATCCCCTCTCCAGTTTTATAGAGGAGTAAATGGACCAATTTGCCCCTCTTGCAAAAGAAAAATTTTAGAACTCTTTTTCCTTATCTCCTCTTTTGTTCCATATTTCTTTTTTTTTTTAATGATACTTTTTCGATGGTTTCTTCCCTCTAGTCATATTTTTTCTCTGAAAACTCAGCACAATATTTCCTCATTTCTCATTCTGTCTCTCTCTCATAATTCGACCTTCTTTCTTTCCCTTACAATCCTTCTTTACAAACCAGCCCATTTCCCCTCCTCTTACACTCTTTCTTTTTAAAAATATTGCCCATTTGTACATGCTCTCATTTTATCTCTCTGCAACCAAAATTATAGAAGAAGAAAGAGAAACCAATTATAAAGAATAAATTATATCATAAAAACCTCAAGTATGTGATTTATCTATCTTCTTTGATTTCTCGTCTCTTTAAAATTTCCTCTCTTTTTTTTATTTGAATTTAGTTTTGGAGAGATAATATGGAGTAGGCAAAAAAAGATTGCGTTCTAGAGAGAGAATAAGAAAAATTAAAAATAAATTGGGCGTTTTGAGAGAGAATGTAAAAAGATGAATAGTTAATTGTATTTTTAGGAGAGAATGTTATGGGGATAAAAGCTTAGGAATTGGGTTTTTAGATAGAGAGATAAAGAGAAAGCTGTAGGGAAAAAAAATCGTGTAAGACGGGACAAAAAAAGATCAAATAAATTTTTTATCTAGAAGAGGGTTAAAATACTCAATTTACCCTCATGCAAAAGGTCGGAGAAGCACAGTAAAAATAACCTTTTAAGAAGTCTAATATATTAAAAATAATATATTACAATGCTTTTTTTTGCTTTTTTCTTAAAAAGCCCTCATCTTTACAACTATCTGATGAGAAAAAAAAAAAATCTTTTGGATAAAAATACCCTTCATGTATAAACCGATGATTCTTTCCCATGCCTTCACTTTTTTCTTTGCAAAAATTCAAAATCTCATAGTCTCTCTCTCTCAAAACTTGAAATTGGAGATAGTTTCTCTCTCTAACAATTTGTAATTTGAAATATTTTTCTCTAAAAACTAAAAATTTTGAGATGTGCTTTTCTCTCTAAAAATTTGAAGTTAGAGACGTTTTGTCTTTGACAATTTGAAATTTGAGCTATTTTCTCTAATCTAATTTGAAATAGTTTTATCTGAAATAGTTTCTCTATTTAAAATCTTAAATACCAAGCATTTAGGGAGAAAGTTATATGAGATGGTCCAAAACAAAGCTATTTTTTTACTTAAGTTGGGGCTACACAAATAAATAATATGTGATTGTAAAATACAAGGACCGTGCTGAAAGCATATAAAGTATAGCAGGGAGAGGTACACTCAATTTGGCTTAAGAATCAATCATATTTTCGACCCATAATATGCACCCTCACATGGTGTGCATGTACCGATACTCTCACCACTGTTCTAAGAACGCAAGCTACGAGAATGTCTACTCTTAAATACCACTATTTATACTCTCTTATTTAATGTGAAACTAAAACCCACTCCTCTATCTCTCATCAACTATTTAAAATTTAGAAAAACCAGATAAACCATTACGTTATTTTGAAATATATCAAAGTATTTTTCAAAAACCAAAAATACTAACAATGTTGTGCAACTGTTGCACTTGATTGATTTTTACTATTATCGTTAATTTTGGTTTCTAAATTTTAAACTTTGAAGTACTAAACCACGAGTACCCAAAATCTCAAATGTCATAGAAGGACCTGGGTTTATCATTTGGCTTTTGATTTTGTTAGCTATGAAATCCATTGAGACATTTAAGGTTTAATGCTCAACCTAGTTTTTGTCCATGAGACAAAATACTTATTGTTCTCATAAGCAAAATCCATCGAAAATTATAAACTTTTTGTCTTAGAAATGCTTGAGTTGTTTTTTGCATATCCTAGATGAAGAATATAAAAGATGTTGCAAACAGATTTGTATGTGAATTTTATAAAAAGGCATCTCATTTATCAATTATTTAACATTTTTCCATAAATTTTGATTTAATTTAAAAGATCTCATCAAAAATATCTCAAATAGTTGAAAATGTATAAAAATGTTAAATAGTTGATAATTTGAATTTCTTTTAATAAATTTCCCCATTTCTTGAATGGATTTAGAAGTATTATTCGACTTTTACTTTCGTTTTTGGTTTTGGCATAAGTGAAGCAGGCCTGGTCCCAATCGTTGATGGAGACGTCTTGATGAAACCCAATATGTTTTCCGTACTGGAGATGACTGTCAATCTTTGTAGGAGATGACTGCTATTGGCATTGCAACAAATTATAATTTTTTTTTTATTTGGGTAATTTAATTGGGAAGGCGTATTTTTATTAAGTTTTTTTTAAATAGATTAAGAATTAATTTTTTTAAAAATATTATATAAATGTTAGTGGTGAGAATGAAAATTACAATATGGTGACTCGAATGTAGGGTACTACCGCCAAGACCCAATCCTTTTTCGTGCAACAATTATAATACTTGCCAACCCTACTAGAGCGATTTGTATGGAGAATAACGTGTCATAATTAAGAAAAACAAATTTCTAAAATAAACAAAATTATCCTATGGTGTTTTGATCTTCATGCCATCGCGGAATAAATACTTTTATATACAATATTGCGCAGATTTCCATAATAATAAGTGTTTCCTGTGGGAATCATGGGCATTAATTGTCTATCGCATCTATTATCACATCTATCAAATTTATTCCCTTGAGCAAAACCCAATTAGGACCTCTCAACTCATAAAATTGCACTCACTGAATAAATAATGTCTCAAAATTGAATAGAGAGACCTTCCGATTTTAAGAGGTTGAGACTTAAGTGTCGAAAAACTCAAAATTCAATTATTATTTTTTGGTTATAAAAATGGACTCAAGGTATAGGTGATCAGGGTCATGAGTGTCACAATATGACATCTTGAGTTCCAATCTTATTATGGATAGATTGTCATTTTCTCACTAATCTACTAAAAAACAGAAAAAAACAAATTCAATTCTTCTTTTTTCTTTTATTTGGTAATTTAGTGGAGAAGATAGGCCCTACCCGTTTTTTTTTTAATGTAGACTAAGAGTTAGATTTTTTAAAATGTTAGTGAAGGAATAAAAAACACAAAATAGTAACTAGATGTGGGAATGCCACCACCACGACCTCAACACCTTTTCTAGACATTACATATAGTTGAGTGTGAGGATATGAACTCGTAGTCAACATACCGTAAAAGTTCAATAAGGTATATATATGGGTTATGTTAGGGTGCTCATACTATAGAGTAATTTATCATTATACTTAACAATTTTAAATACTTATAACATTGTTTTATGCATGGAGAATTTTTCATAAAGGTATTTTTTGTCATTAGGAGGGATGTGACATCATCAACATGGGTATGACATCACCCACATTGAACATTAAATGTCACTAGTGTGTTGATAATGTCACACCCCTCCAAACGATAAAAAATACTATTACTAAAAAATGCCCTATGTATAAAATAATGGTATATAGGTATCCAAAATTGTTAAATACAATGATAAATTACGCTGTAGGTTGTTGTCTCTTCTGGGTCCATATATAAAAGGAATAACATGGGAGACTCTTTGTATAGGATTGTTGTCTCTTCTTGGTCCACATATAAAAGGAATAATGTGAGAGACTCTTTGTATAGGCTGTTGTCTTTTCTGGGTGTCTTAAAAATAATACAAGAAGCTTTCTTTTGTAGAGAAGAAGAAAGAGAGAAAGTCATTATTCTCCTAGAGGGAGAAGAATATCATTTTCTTTTAGAAAGAAAAAACCTCTAGAAAGAAAATAAGCATATGAGAGAGAAGATCTTCATAGAAAAAAACCTTAAAGAGAGAAAGTCTTTAAAAAAAAGTAGAGAACCCATAAAATGTTATTTCTTGGAAGACCATTGTAACATGTTAAGGTTATAATGGATTCGATCTCTTTCTTCTGTTAACGTAGTCTGAAAAGGTGAACCACATAAATCCGGTGCCAGTAAGATTTATTTCTTTATTGCCTGTTTTTCTCACTCAAACACACATATCATCATTGGCATATTTTGTATTCCATGTATCATGTTTCTGTAGCGCATATCCACATTCGTGCAAGAAGGCGCTAACTGGGTGAGCCCAACAGTCAATATGCAGTATAAAATTATTCTTCAATTTTTATTTTCTTTTTAGTTTGGTAAAAAAAAAAAGAAGGCTTTTTTTAGAAAATAAAATAAAATTTGGGGTAAAGTGGTTGAGAAAAGAAAAAAAAAAAATCCTTGACATTCATGTGTTTTGTGCTATTAGGTTTGGCAGAAGTGAAGCTAGTCTAGTCAAGAGTCATTGGTGGTGTTGATGAAGGGATGTGGCCTAATATGTAAACCTGGTCGAGATGGCTGCCCTTGGCGTTGCAACAATGTTAAAGTGTGCTACCCCACTAAAATGATTTGTTTACACAAATGATGGTTTTAAGTAGGAGACACATTTCTAAAATAAATAACCATCCCATGTGAAATTTGAAAGCTTGCCTATCGTGGGAGTTTATTGTAAATATATTCCTTTGAGCCAAACCCCATTTAGGATTAATTTTAGGACTCCTCAAGTCATAGATGTTTAACCTCAACAAAAAACATACTAATTGCACCCTCAAAGCATTTGAAGAAAAATAATATCTCAAAACAGATAGAGAGACCCTCCAATTTTAAGAGACTATATTTAAGTGTAAAAAAAACTCAATTTTTTCTTTTAAATATAATCATGCAGTGATTCTTAGGTGGTTCCCAAAGTTTTAGATTACAAAATTCCTTCCAAATAGGTTTTTTAATCGATGGAGTAGATATACATTGTGCTCCTATAGGAGCATAGTATACAAGGTCCTTAAATAGTGGGTCTTTCTCTCCTTTCTTTCATATCTTCTCTTATGTTTTGAATTTATGGATGGCTGGACTTCTCAATTTGAGCTTGAATCATACAAGCCACTTCTCTTACACTAGGGGCTTTTGTCCACTTTTAAAGGATGTTTTATGATTGGCAACTGTACATTGATCCCGCGGGAGCACATTTACCCCTCATGTAAAAGACTCGAGAATTTGTTTAAGGACTTATTTAAGGGATTGTATAGTATGAGGCCATTAATTTTGAGTATAGGGCAATGGTTTAGAAAGCGGATCGATGATCCGGATCGGACACCTCAAAAATTGATTCGGATCGGTGAATCGGCGATCCGGATAGGGAATCGACTGAATCGGTCAGATTAAAGCTTTAAAAAAATCCGAAAAAATTATTAAAATTCATTATAAATATTGTTTTTTAGGAATTCAATAAAAAATGAGGGTATTCCATTAAAAATTTTCATTTCTTTGCATGAATATGCGAATATTGATATGTTCTTTCCCTGCATGAAGTACTACTTACCATTTAATTTACATCACACAAAAGGATAAACATAGAATTATCATGGAATAAGTATATCAACATACATGGACTACAATAAAGCATACAATTAGTAACATACGATCTAAAAATAAAATGACAGACGACGTCGTTCTTCTTCTTGGTCACGCTGGTTATTTGTTGTTATTTGTTATTGCAAAAATACTTCTATTGACAATAATATTTTCGTATATATCAATTACAAACATATAGGATAATATAATACAAAATGCAAGCTCCAAACATGGCTACAACTCAATTATCAATAACATATATTTTTTGCATTAAAAATTTAATAATAAAATTGAAAAAATGCAAGATAATATAATTGTCATACATGCCACGATTTTTTTACAATGATATTCACTTTAATTCCTCACGATAATACAATTTAACAACATGTATTTTTTGCGTTCAAAATTTTAAAAATTGAAAATACATTTTTAATGCAAAACTAAATTAAAAATATAATAATATTTTGCATTAGAAATATAATAACATGTATGTTTTTGCATCAATATTCTATCAACATGCAATTTTTTCAACAAAAACTGTAACAATAAAAATTAAAAATATGGTTTAATACCTCATGATAATCAAAACCTGGTCACTATTTTCACATTTTTTCGGAAAATCACTATTTTTCAAAAAATCGATCATGTACTAAAAAAAAAACAAATAAAAACAATTCTTCACAGAGCCACCTAACATTAGTCATTCCAACTCAAAAATGCATTAACAACAAATTAAAAAAAATACAGTTTTGCAATAAAAATATAATAACATGCATTTTTTTGCATAAATAATCAATCAACATACAAGTTTTTCAACAAAAAATTTAACAATAAAAATTAAAAATATGGTTTAATACCTCATGATAATCAAAACCTGATCACTATTTTCACATCTTTTTGGAAAATCACGATTTTTCAAAAAAAATCGATCATGTATTAAAAAAAAAACAAATAAAAATAATTCTTCACAAAGCTACCTAACATCGGTCATTCCAACTCAAAAATGCATTAACAACAAATTAAAAAAAAATAGTTTTGCATTAAAAATATAATAACATGCATTTTTTTTGCATAAATAATCTATCAACATACAATTTTTTTCAACAAAAACTTTAACAATAAAAATTAAAAATATGGTTTAATACCTCATGATAATCAAAACCTGGTCACGATTTTTACATCTTTTAGGAAAATCATCATTTTTCAAAGAATTCGATCATGGATAAAAAAAAAAAAAGGACAGCAAACTCAAACAATAAAAATTAAAAATATGGTTTAATACCTCATGATAATAAAAATTGTTACGATTTTCACATCTTTTTGAAAAATCACAAATTTTCAAAAATTCGATCATGGATTACAAAAAAAAAAAAGTTCTTCACAGAGCTACCTTACATTAGCCATTTCACCTAAAAAATCCACCTCCAAACGAATAAATTACATCCAATTGAGTATATGTTTTGATAAACAACACTATAAAGAATCAAAACCCTAAATTATGAACACATTATCATCAATAAATTAAATCAAATCGTTTAAATTGAGCAAAAAAAAAAAACACAGTTATTCACAGACAACAGTCATTGAATCTAAAAAATGAAGCTCAAATTAAATAAATCAAATCAAATTGAATACATCTGATTATAAACAAGACTATAACGATTCAAAACCCTAGAAATCTAACACATTATTTGTAATATATCATGAAAAATAGATCGAAAGGCCGAAAAAAAAAAAAATAGCAGAATTTTTTTCCACAGACATCACTGTGTTCTTCTAAAACTCAGACTGTAATTGAGTAAATTAAATAAAATTGAATATGGTAAATGATAAAAGACACGATAAAGATTTAAAACCCTACAAATTTAACTGAATATTTTCAAAATATGGACTGAAGTTGATCAAATGGCGGGAAAAAAAAAAAACGCAGAGTTCTTACCTGGTTTCGTGAACCCGTGGCTTCAATCTCCAAATTAATATGTTTTCTCAAAGGCAATCATAAATTCGTAACAGAAATTTCCAATGAACATATTTACGATCAATATGCCTCAAACTTTTCACAGATTCATGCCCTATTTGGCACGAAACAAAACGAAAAGCGGAAACCCTAAAACCCGAACTTTCTTGATCCAAAAAATTGAAAGTTTTCCACCATTTAATGCATGAAAAGGTTGAAAAAAGCTGCATAAAGCCTGAATATTTGATTACATGGCAAAAAAAAAGAATAAAAATGATAAAAAAAAGATAAAATTTGAAGAAACCCGTGAAGAACACTGTGCAGCCCGTGTTCTTCACGAGACTCGCCGATTCGGTACAGTGAATCGACGATGCACTATACAGAATCGCCCGGTTCTCTTTGGAATCGGACGATTCCGTGTAAAATACTAGAACCGGCACGGACTGTGCCAATTCCCGACTCGACGTTTTTTAAAACACTAATATAAGGAGGTCACAATTATTTTTAGCCATTGGATGTGAAATCCAATAAATGAAATTGTCAAATTATTTGAGAATTTTTTTTTAGGATTTTATATCTAAGCAATGACACATGCTTAACAGCCTAATTTCAAATCTAACAAGCAACAATGATTGTGATATCCTTGTTTCATAAGTAAATGGTCTTATTATATACATTTCTTTTATTTAATGGGGATTGTTAGTATCCACATTACAATCATGATATTAAGTATCCTATAACAACAATTTTGGAATCCGAAAAATTGGACAATCTCCGTTTAGTATGAGGAAATTATTTTATCAAGCACAACGAATAATTTTTTGTTGCATTTTCGGACAGCCTTTAATTTGCATTGTGCTTGCAGGAGGAAAATGGAGCAGTCATAAAAGAGCAGGTTGCAGCAAATTAAAGGTGATTCGAAATGAGCAGGTTGCAGCAAATTAAAGGTCGTTCGAAAAGGAGCGTAAAAGTATGAGAAAGGACTAGAACTGAATACATTATTCATGGAGTTTCAGAAGCACTTGGGCCGCCTTGGAAGACAAGAAGATCATGCTTTGAAAGACTACAACTCAAGACATTATTCATGGAAGACAAGAAGATCATGCTTTCAAAGGGCCAATAGATGCAACTATAAGTACATACATAATCACATGAGGCCTTAAACAATCAAAGTAAGGTGCACTTTCAAATAGTATCGAAAGATTTCGTTTCAATATTAAAAATCTTTATGATAGCCTAAAAGTTTATTTTCATCTCTAATTATAAAATTTAAAGTTTCAAATTATAAAATTTAAAGTTTCAAATGTAGATCCAACAGATATATGAACAATTAAAATTTTTGAAAATTGATGGTTCAAAAACACAATACAAGATGCACAATTTCCAAGATTTGTAATCTATTTTTTCTCATTTTCATACATCTTGAAGTCGAGATAATTGATTTGAGGATTCTTTAGTATCGAAAAAACCTCTTCTAGTGAATTTTTGGGGTGCACCTTAATTTGATTCTTTAGGGCCTCACCCTTATTATATAAACTTTTTCCTATTTTTAGACATCTAATCTTGATGAAACCACTCAAAGTATTTTATTTCTCGTTTAAATTTTATAAAGCATTTTGCTTTGAAATTGGGAGCATGCACAACTCTCATAGGGATGCATATGATAAAAATAAGAAAAAAAAATATTTCTGATAAAAATAATTTATTATTTCTGACAAAAATAATCAAAATACTCCTAAATCATTATAGGTATTTTTTGTCATTTTTTCATCGAAAGTCTTTTTTGAAAAAAAAAATTCTAGTTGTTCCTAAGGTCATACCCCAAAAGTCATTCAAAATTGATTTGCACAAAAAGTTACAACAAAAAATAGGCCGAACAAAAAATAAGCCGAACATTGTGGCTAAAGCTATCACAACCGCCTATTTAGATCTGAGAGCTACGAATAGCTCACACATACTTAAACATTTTATATGCTAAGAGATACGTGGAAGTCACATTTTAAAAATGAGTAATGATCCTATAAGACCCTCCCCCACCTATGTGTGTAGGACCCCAAAGGATCACCATTAAAGATGATATGGATTTTTAAAAAAGTTATTACATGGGTGTAGGACTTGACTTTTCTATAGATCCGTGTCAACTTTAATGATGATCCTTTGGAGTCTTACATACATGGATGGAGAAGGGTCCTATGGGATCATTACTCTTTAAAAATGTCTAGAAAATAGAGCTTCCTCGAGAAATGTAACCCCAAATGTACCTCTACAGCTTCCACAGTTAATGGAAGGTATAAAAGCCTGGCCACCAAAACATGTGAACATGCCACCACCCCCCTCCCCCTCTCTCTAGCCAGTAAAATAACTACCACCATGACCCCCATTTCTCTCTCTCTTGTGTTGACATATGCATGGAAGTCACCCAGACATATGCACAAAAATGAGCCTATGTCCATAGTATGTACATATCCATATACTTATGCATCTAATGCATGTATGTATCTACCTATAGTGGCATCTATTGGACCTTTCAAATCATGATCATCTTCTCTTCCATAGCTAGTCTTTCATGAAGGCGGCCCAAGTGCTCCTGAAACTCCATGAATAATGCCTTCAGTTTTAGTCCTATCTCATACTCTTCCACACCTTTTGGGACAATCTTTAATTTGCTGCAACTTTCTCTTTTTATTATTACTCCATTTTCCTCCTGCAAGCACAATGCAATACAAACTGCTAAGTTTAAAAACAAAGAGAGGAATATGAGAGAGAATCAATTCCAGAGAATCAAACAACAATAACGCTTGTCTTCATCCAAAACCAGAGCAAAATTAATAGTATGCTCAAACCAAGCACGAACCAATATTTGAATGAACATATCAATCCAGTTTTTTTCCTTTCTTTAATAGAATAAGAACCCCTTCTCTTCCAACCTTGATATTGAATAACAGATCTTTACTTGGTTGAAAGAGAGAATTTAACATTCCAGATATCAATATTATGAGGATTAGACCAGCCATCGAAATGGTGAGAGGCCTGATCCAATAAAAAATAATTTGATTGCCAGACCAGCTGGGTTTATAAAATAAAATAAAGCGAAATAAAATTAATATTTAAAGATATAAAATATATGACAAAAAAAGTCACTCACCGACAGGCTAAAACAGATCAAATATTGTTTTTGACTGGTATTCATGACCGATCTTTTCTAAACCATCCAACTAGCCCGTCCAGTTGTTTAGAAGGCTTCTATCACTGATAAATAACTATAATGCCCCAAAACAGAAAAAATGACTATAATATAGGTATTTAATTGTCATGCATAGGCCAACTGAAGGCAACACATGCTTCACGACCATTGATTTCCTGGATTTCTCAGTTATATGTCACTCAAGTTGAATGCAAGTATTAATTTCATACTGACCTTAGATGATGACAGTCTGAACATAGAAGCATTTCCAAGCGTTCCTGACCTACATTCTTTCTCGGTTATCACCCAAGGTCTGCCAAGAGAGAAGCATATAAGATTTTAAAACAAAAAATTTATTTATCATGGACACAAATTTCTAACACTAATCAGGAAAATGATGAACCAGAAACTGTAGTCAATTTTGTACAATTTTCACCAGAACGAAAGGGGGGACAAACCCATGCACATATATGGCCTATTTTGTAGTGTTAAATATTAATTGAAGCCTGCAACACCAAAGGCTTCATGTCATTTTCTAGCCAAAGGCTTCATTGATAAAAAGTTATGCTTCACTGACAGTTCTAATTTTTCGAATGCTTGTTCAATCATGTTCTGTGTTTAGGCCAGAGAGGAACTTTAGCCCCCATAAATTGTGAAGAAAAGAATTTTCTCTTTTTTTTTTGGTGGAGATTACTAGAGTTAGCATTCTAAGAATGCTTGCATGTACTCTGTTTACATTGTTCCTGTTTAAACACATGTATATAGAGAACTATTTCCCGACTTGTAATGAAACAACGCTAGGCCCATATTGATCAAATTCTGGATTAGAGTGAGTAGAATCAGAGAGACAATAAAGAAAGACAGTAAATGAGTATGAATCACTGATATTGAAACAAAATGATGTGTTGTACAAGAGATCTAATGAGGTAGAGCTGAAAATGTTGGAACTGTGGCTATCAGGCCCTCTCTTCTCCTAGGAATTTATTTTTCAATAATAGTACAAAAGCCATATTATATGGTATATGTAAAATCCCATGTGGTTGACATGAGGCAATGCCATATATTAGGATCCATTTTGGAGTTTTCCTAGAGTGACACTGGATGGAAAACCCAATGGTGTGTTTAGATTATTTGTAAGAATTATTTTTCTATATTATAGATGCACAAAATTATTTATTTTCTAAATATCTTTTATTAAATTGTAGGAATTTTGGATGGCATCCTATTATGTGGGTCATTAGTGGACTAATTACAAGTTTAGCTCTTTATATAGGATTAATAGTTTGGTGACAACTTGTTAATGCTAAGGGAATTAAGGTAGGAGTTATACTTGGATCTCAACTCCTATAGACCATGAATGTGACAGTTACAAACCAAATGGTTCTCTATAAAAGAGGTTAATCCCTCAAGTAAAGCAGAAAAAAGAGAAGGATGAAAATGAGACATCGAAGGTGAATGAGATTCATCAAAGAGGACTCTCAAGGTAGCCTGTCATCGGATGGCTTGGTCTGTAGGTTTTAGTATGGAACCTTATGTCTCTCGTATGATTTAAAGACAGATCCGAGTAAGTTGTTTATCGATTTTATTTATTTATTTGTTGATTTAGTAATGGGCCCAACAGAAAAGCCATATAAAAGAAGTATAAGATTATTAGCATGAGATGAACAAATGGCATTTCATGTGAAAACACAAAACACGTACAAAAAAATAAATTGAGATTCATGTAGACTTCTAAGGTGGTAATATCAAGTTTATGACAATGAAAGATCATGCCAAACATGAGAGAATACATCGTACTTTTCTTTTCCTGTTTAATAGATATGCTATTGTAAATAAATTATAACTTTTGCATGCGTTAGCAGTGGGATTCTACTGTGGGATATAGTCTTGTAATAATCAATACTGAAACCAAACAACCCCATGCCCATATCATCTGTAAATACATTTCAATAATGGAAATGCATGTATAAGCCCAAAAAAGAGTACACAAAAATCACAAACTTGTGGCAAGATTGTGTAAGCAAAAACATGGTCAATACCATTTAGAAGTGCCAACAAACATGCCCCTAACCAATATTACACCTTTTCTGAACCATATCATTACGATTGCAAGACTTTGTCACACTCGTGATCAGACTTGAAAGTAAAAAGTAAAAGCTCATGGAATCAAGAACTAACTCCACAAAGAACAAGGCATTATATAAAATGGAATCCAACAAAAAGTGGCATGGAAAGCAAAATCTGAAAACAATTATAACCAATGATATTTCTATCGAGTTTAAAACCCATCCAAATATCTCAACTGTATAATTCATATCTAAAACACAACTTCAAAAGAAACCAATGCTCTATACTGTGTTCCATCAGTGCACCAAAAACCATAACATTGAGCAAGAAGATATGAAGGCCCTGAAGATTAGCAAACATTTCAAAACCATAATACCAAAGACTTCGAGACCCTAAAATAATAATCAAGACCCTAAAAATAATGACACATCACAACCATAAACAAAAAAAAAAAAACAAAGAAATGAAGGGGCAAAAGTCACTTTTCTTTGGTTATGGTCAAAAAAGCAAACTAAGCTATAATGAGAGAAACAAAGCTCAAGCAACTTAGAATGGGCATACCTTCCTTTCAGTGAAATGATCATGCGACCAGGATCACATAGAAAGCCAAATACATAATTGAATTCCCTTTCCTTCTCCAAGAAAATAGCTCCCATTGCATAAACCTCTGTCGATATGCTAGGGGACACACAGGCTTGACAAGAAACAAATGTTTGTTCATAGATGAAATCCACAATCTCTGAAGCAGTGAGATCTGGCTCCAAATTCTCAATGAAGATAGCATAATATGTATGTAAGTCTTCAGGGGCTTTGATAAACACACTCACTCTATTACAATCTTCATTGTCCTCGGTCTTCTCAGCGGAAGAGTAATTCTTCACTAAATTTCTGTCCGCATGACAGTTTCCATCCATATTATTTACATCAACAGTTTCCAGGATTTCTTTCTTCGAGCTGTTGAGGAAAGAACTTAAGTTAGTATTATTTTTTTAGCATCTACTATCTATCCCTCATATATAAGACCGATATTTATCATGAAGAAAGTGAGAATAAGGTAAAACAAGTTCTTCGAATCCTCAGCAACTGACCTGATAAGTTTCTCACAGGCCGTGAGAAAAGATTTCAGTGTTGGGTTGTTCTTCGCATTGCCAGGTTGTAGGATGCAAATATTCTCAATATGAATAGATCCTTTCTTCCCAGCTCGTGGACCTGCTTTCCATATAACATCAAAAGTGCACTTGCAGATCTCCTCTCTACCGACAAATGTATGTCTAGCACAGATCACCTAAAAGAAAACAATCTTCACAAACAGATAGACAACCACCACCTGAAAACAATAACCAAATAGAAAAGTACATAACCTTCAAGGTGGACCTCTCTCTCTCTCTCTCTCTCTCCACATGCATACACGATGTACCATTGTGTTATATCAACCAACCTAAGAATGTTTTACAAGACATAAGGGTAAGTGTGTTTTTTAACTAAATAATTATTTACTGGGAGAAGTAATTCTCTAATTGCTTCTCTTCTATGAGTCTGAGTTTGATTATTTACTCACTGAAGTTGATTATCTAAGGTCATCCCTGTTTATTTTATGACCAACAATTATCCATGAGAAGAAGCTATATAATGTGACAATCCTTTTTGTCAAAAAAAAGCAGTGTCCAACAGTGTCCAAAAAAGCAGTCCAAAATTATTGTGAAAGATTATCGCAGCCTTCGTCAAGTGAACTGAAGCATTACAGGGAATCTTCTAATTAGTGGAAAATTAGCTGTGATCATGTATAGATTGATCACAATAAGAATTCACCAGAAAATGAGTATAGAATTGAATGTGACAAAACTAGATTGTCAAAGAACATCTGCCCAGCACAGTAGCCATTGAAAAGGCTACAACTAGAACATGACTGATTCTTAAGAGATGTAACTCAACTAATTTGTACTGAAAACATGATAAGAGAGAAAGAAAATGAACCATTTACACCTTTTCCTATCAACTAAAGCCCAATCACACCGCCCTCATTCACCCAACCAAGCCAATCAAGCCAAGAAGCATCAATGTCGAACCAAATTTTACAAGCCCAATAAATGAGGAGAAAACAGTGTCTTAGTTCAAAGTTCAAGTCACTGCTAGTTCATGCTAATGAATCACAAACCAACCCACATCAATATATAGGAAAGATATGCCACGCACCAATGGTAAAACATTATGGTAAACTGTAGTGACATCTATTGTACATTCCTGATGACGGATTGTGAAGATTTCTTGAAATTCCTTTTAACACACACAACTTGCATAGTTATTAACTTGATATAATTAAACTCCACCCTTAGTGATTGAGAACGAAGGGTCAAGATTCTTGTGGCGTACCATGTAGCACAAACCAAAGGTGTACGGAATACTTCCCTACTGTTAATAAATCAGAACCTTTTGCGTCTTAGAAAATGCTAACAACAGATTATTTCATACACCAGCAAGGCAGTAACAAACAAATTACCCGCCCCAAAGAATAGAAAAAGAGCACATATACTATGCTCCCAAGTCCCAAAGGAACAAACTATATATCTACTCTCTCAGTTAGAAGACCTACTTGGGATGATCTTTTCAATCTAAAATTTTGAAAACCACCTAAGAACTTCTAATCGATTATTTTCAAAAGAACAAATTTGCATTTTGAGTTGTCAAACACTTGGGTCCCACCCTTCAAAAATTTGATGGTCTATGTTCAACCTTGAGACATTATTTTTTCAAGTGCATAGAGTGCAACTTGGAAATGTTTTTCCAGGTTGGTCTATGGATTGAAGAGGTTACATCCCAAAAGTTGAGGTCCTAAAGTTATCTCTAAACTGGGTTTTATTGGAAGGAGTAAATAGACAGCGTACTCACCAGAAGTATGAATTTTTGGGAATAGGAAAAGGAAGAGAATAACGAATGATAATTAGTTAATATCAATAGGTAATAAATCTAGAAGGATAATCTAGGAGGTTAACACTCATGTTTTTAATTAGAAGAATTTCAGAATTTTCAAAACATTGGATGTGACAATATTAGATTGCTAAAAAACAATTTTCCAACATAACAGACAGAAAATTCAGCGAAACCGCCGCAAATGAAGAGAGGAAAATACTCTAAATATTTTCTCTATTGTTTAGTTCGAAGCTCAAAAATCTGCAGGTTCATGTTATGTCCATATCATAATATCCCATATGCATGTATTGGGAAAGTACACCATACATCAATGAAGTAGTATACACAACACATCAAGAGAACATCCAGTGTCTTGTTCCTGAGGATAAACATTTCTATTAAAATTTCTGTAAACACATGGACCCTTATATGCATAATCTACACCTGCCCACCATAGAGGACCAATGATGGATACTCACATGGTGTATCATATACCATGCACCTATAGCGTACGCATACTTTTCCTCCTAATTATATATAACAACATATTTGTGGCTTAACATGCCAAAGAAACAGCATTTCATAAACCTAGTAAATAACTACAAATAAATTAACCATTTAGTGTAAAGAAATGTGTCTTAACTCTTAAGCTAGAGGGATTTCCTCTTGATCCCAACACATGTGCAAAAATAAATAAATCCAATTTATTAACTTAATTCAACAGCCCCAAAAAACTAGAAAAATAAATTACACAAGCCAGTGATAGTAAACTGTAAAAAATATTAAATAAATATTTAATGTTGTCTTTATTATTTTTGCCGAGAGGACTTTCAGATTTTCACCTTTCTTCCAAAAAAAACCCACATAAATAATGAATGAAGCCAAAAACTTGAATTACCCAAAATGATGACAAACCAGTTACAAATGATAACTAATATTTTGAGTAATTTTTCCATTTTCAAGTAGCTATATTTCAGATTTTCCCATTTAACCAACAAACTCACACGAGCAATAAATAGCTTGGATTGCCCTGAAAATAGAAAAGGAGGAGAAACAAATGACAATAAAGTAAATAAAAGCAATATTTGAGTTCATTTATCTTAGTTTTCAGCTAGAGCAATCTCAGACATTCCCCACTTATCCAACAAACCCACAAAACCACAAATGCAGCACACAACTTGAATCAGTGTACAAAAAATTGACTCGAGTTAGGTGCACCCAAAAAAACTTAAAAAAAAGGCTTAAAGAAATTTTTAACAATCTCTAAAAATTCTGTAAATATCAGAAACAGTTATTTGCCTTTTGTATTTCTAACCACTATGCTAGTGTTTTTTTATTTCTATTTTTTAGATCATGCGGGAACTAACAGAAAAAACTATGAAAATTCGATAACTGAAACAGTAGATTTATATCTTGAATACTCTTAAAAATATTTACAAAAAGGGCAAATAATGAAGTTCGGACATAATCTAAAAAAACTAACAAAATCTTTTGAAGAGGTATTTCAAACCACTATGCTAGTGTTTTCTTATTTCTATTCTTTACATTTTTATATAATTTTTCTAGCATTTATTTAGGAGTAACGAGTTGTACACCTAACTTGGGAGGAAAGACCGAGTCCGCTCGACTCGGCCAAGTCCCAGCACACTAACTTGGGAACTCTCAAAAAATAGATAAAGGAAGACAAAAATCAAACAATAATAAACCAGTAAGAAAGAATAGTACTTCCAATTTCCATTTAGAGGAATTTCAGATTTTCCCATTTATCCAACAAGACCTATATGAAAAAATAAAATAGAAAAAAGAAGACAAGCAAATGCCAATGAACTAGAACTACCCAAAAATTGATAATAAACCAGTAATAAATCATAAACAAATAAATACACTAACTTGAATTACCAAATCCTAAAAGTTATTAGAATAAAAAAATATATAATTTTCTAAGAAAAAAATCATGAAAGAGTCCTTCAAAATGGTACATATTCACTTTGCTTCGGCCTTCGACCTAAACCAAAGCAAAGCGAAGCTCCGATGCATCCACTTCAGCATGCTTCGCTGCATAAGCTTTGGCCTCCGAAGCACATATATGTCTTTTTTATTAATTGTTTTTTTTTTTTGAATTTTTATGTTCAAAATTTTTATTATTTTCATACATTTGTATATATAAAACTATGTTTTATTTATATTATTCTTTTAAAAAAAAATCCGAAGACGTCTAATTTTAGGGAAAGGATATTTCCATCCACTCAGAAATGGAATTAAGATAACCACTTATGAAAACTCAAAACACAAAGTAATAAAGCCCAAAAACCACTTTATTATTGACAAGGCCGAGGCCAAAATTGTTTTGCATGTAGTTATTAAGATCTGAAAAAGTTAATGTAAGGATGCAACCTTATAATGTAGAATTAGAGATGCACCTTAAAAATCTATCGGAAAAGGTAGTTTTAATATTGAAAAACCTTATGATTGATCATCTCGACATGATGTATGACCATGAAAAATAAAAAGATTTTAAGTCTCAGAAATAATACATTTTACAACATATTATCTACACCGTCTATTTTCAAGATTTTCATATATTTAGAGATCCACTAGATTTTAACCATTTTTTAAATTTAAAATTTTATAATTAGATATAAAAATAGATTTTGAGATAATCCTGAAAACATTTCACATCGAAATTATATATCATCATAAAATTTGAAAGTGCACCTTACCTCTACAGCTACGAATGCACTGTACCCATCAAGATCAGATTGTTTTGCATGTAGTTATTAAGATCAGATTTGACTGTCCCACCAATCGGGTTAGCAAATGGAAAACACGTTTTGGGAAACCGCTTTTGCACCATGAAGAACAAAACCTCTCAAACGCATAATGACAAAAAAACAGGTTCAGAAAACAAGTTCAAATCCATTTGTAGAGAGAGAAAGACCCAATCCAGTGAATGTCGCATCTCAAAATATTAAACCTCAGGTATCCATTGTCTTTAAAAAAAAAAAAAATATCCTGAGATGGTTTTCTCTGAGGAAGCCATGAAAAAACCAGAGAATCAAAAAACAATAATGGTAAAATATTACTCAGCACAAAATAGACGACAAAAAGAAGAAAATAGTTAGGAATTTTACCTTTTTAATAAGAGCATCGAAAAACTTCCTTCCATGTTGGCCTAGATCCTGTGAAGCACAAACTATCATTCCATCTAACACAGTCCAACACTCTTCATCTTGAAGTTGAGTAGAAACAGCTCTGAATCTCTCACTGAATTCATTCACTTTTTTTAAATCTTCAAAATAATCAACCATATACTTCATGAACACCGGTAAATCAACAGAAAATTTCATAGACAATGCGTCGTTTTCGAGACTGAGCTCGACATCATACCATGCATCATCAGAAGCTCTAAACTCTAGAGAGAAAGGGGGAGACCGAGAGGAGAGAGAAGAAGAACGGATTTTAGCGTTCACTTCTGGATTGGGTTTTGGTGGTCGACTTTCTGAAAAGCCCATGGTTGTAGGAAGAGATAATGAAGAGCAATGGGGTTTCTCTCTTTAGAGAATACTAAGAAAAATGGGTCTCTACAACAGAAGAGAGATAAATGTGTCTCTTTCTCTATCTCAAGAAAAAACTAAAGAAATGGGTCTCTCTCGCTGGTGGAGTATTCCGGTTTTGCAAGAGAAGAGAGAAAAATGGGTGGGTATCACCTGGGTTATAGAGAGAGAGGATCATGAAACAGTGAATTGTTTTTACTGGGATTTTTTCAGGTGATAATGTACCTGGTTTAAAGAGAGAGAGAGGAACACAATGAAAAAGTGGATACCACTACCTGTTTTTGTAATGGTTTTTGGGGTGAGAGGAAGAAGAAACCTGCCACTGATACGGTTTTAATTTCATGATCTATATTGGGCTCCATGACATGCTCGGAAGAGGCGGAAACTGTAACACCACATTTCCGGTTTTGGGTCGTTGGGTCTCTAGAGAGAGAAGAGGAGAGAGAGAGCTTTGTTTTGGAACACATTTTGTGAAGCAAGAAAGAGAAAGGATTTTCAGGCCTACTCAGTTGCCAGATTTAGGACGGTAAGAATTGAAAAACAAAGCACTCATGAGAGAGAAAACCAAATTTTCTCTCACCTCTTTTGCACGATCCTAAGAAATTAATGTAAATAGTGTCCACCAAATGTGGTTTTAATATTGGAAATCTTTGAGATAGCTTTAAAATATATTTTCATATTTATTTATAAAATTTGAAACTTCAAAAATAATATAAATCGACATATCTATTAAAACTTGAAAATCTTGAAAATCGACGGTCCGAAACAAAATACATTATTTTTAAAACTTGAAATCCATTTTTTTTTTATATTCATGGATTTTGATGTCGAGATGATCAATTTGAAGATATTTGGGCATTAAAACAACCTCTTCTAGTGAAATTTTTGAGGTAGGCTCAAATTTGATTGTTTAGAGCTTGGGCTTTATATAAACTTTTCTAAAAAGTTTATATAAGGATGCTACCTAGAAGTACATATGCTCCTCAAAAATCCATGGGAAACGGTAGTTTTAATATTGAAAAAACCTTTGTTTGATCATCTCAACATCGAGATGTATGACTATGAAAAATAACAAGATTTTAAGCCTCAGAAATAGTGCATTTTACAACATATTATCTACACCGTACATTTTCAAGATTTTCATATGTTTATAGATCTACTTGATTTTAACCATTTTTTAAATTTAAAATTTTAAAATTAGACATAAAAATAGATTTTGAGATAATTCTAATAACATTTTACATCAAAATTATATACTATGATAAAATTTGAAGGTGCACCTTACCTCTAAACCTACGGATGCATCCGTATGCCAACTGCATCATTTTATTTATGGACATTTAAAAAAGGGAAAAGTTTATATAGAGCTGAGGCTCTAAATAATCAAATTAGAGCCTAGCTTAAAAATTTCACTAGAAGAGGTTGTTTTGACGCCCAAATATCTTCAAATTGATCATCTTGACATCAAGAAGCATAGACACGAGAAAAAAATGGATTTCAAATTTTGGAAATAGTGTATTTTATAAAGCATTTTTTTACTGTTAATTTTCAAGTTTTCATAAATCTCTCGATCTACATTATTTTTGAAGCTTTAAACTTTATAAATAAAAATGAAAATATATCTTAAAGGTGTAAAAAAAATTTCCAGTATTGAAACCACATTTTTCGACACTATTTGAAGGTAGGCTCTAATTTGATTGTTTAGAGCCTAAGCTTAAATTATAATTTTACATGAAACACTGAATTATATATTTTTTTAAAAAAATTAATACCCTTCTCTTTTTTTTCTTCCTAAAATACTTGTTAGTTCTGTGCTCTCACTTTCAAACTGTATTAATGTTGGTTTTTTTGTAAAAAGAAAAAATTATTAACAAAATGGATGTATATGAATGATCTATCTAAAAGCAATTGAAGCTAATGGTCGAATTGTTTTTTTAATAGAATTATTATTTTTCGTTTTTAAATTTATTTATTTATTCATATTCACGATCTCCATGTTAGAGATAACATATCCTTAAAAATTAAGTCTACACATTCATCTCAAAAATAGATTTATTAAGGGGCCCACATTTATATATGTGCGGGCTAAGCGGGCATCCTAACCGTGTCCTTTGCAAATAACAGTGTTCAGAGTATTGAACATATTCATTCCTTTAACTAAGTTTTGTACAAAAAATAATGAACAAATATTCATTTCTGTGCTATGTTCTGAACTATTGGTACCAAACTGTTGTCTCTCCTCTTCTGGTACTTAACAATATCGAATGCTTTCATTTTTACTTGTTATATTTGTTCAATACTCTTAAAGAGTCAAAAGCATGATATTGTTGGCTCTGAAAAATATTTTTCGCAAAATCTACTCTCTCAAGAGTATAGTTTACTTCTACTCCCTAGGTCAGTGACCTAGGTCGGTGACCTACTTTGGAGATTTTTTTTCAATCTAAAATTTTGATAACCACTTTAGAATGAAATTTGAATTTTTTTCAAAAAAAAAAAAAGGAAATTTGAGTTTTTCAGAAACTTAGATCTCCCTTTTAAAAAATAGACGGTTTCTACTCACTCTTAAGATATGATTTTTTTCAAGTACTTAGAGGATGTAATTAATATTTTTTTTTAATAGGAATAATCTATATTTTAAAGACGCTATATCCCCAAAATTTTGGGTCCTAAAACCAATCCTAGGTGCGTTTCACAGAGAATAAATGGCTGTATACTTTTTGAAGGATTATAATATCTTTTGGCTTTGGAAAAAATGAAAAAAAGACCTAAAATTTGTTGGTCAAAAAACAGAAGACCTAAAATTAAAAAATTTAGAGACTTTTTTAAATGGATGAAGTTTGTATAAAACCTAGGCTTTATGAAAACAAAATAAAGCCTCACCTCAAATCTTCATCCAGAAAAAACTTTCGGCAATGGAAATATCCATAATGGCCATTAAATCAATTTTCAACACTGATAATGTATTTTGAAACTAAAAAAATGTAGAGATACTGCACATCTATGAACATTTATTTTTTGGGCAAAATGGATGGGCTAGATGATTTAATAGAATATATACTATTTTTGAAGCTTGAAATCCTTCTTTTTCTTCATAACCATAATGTTCAAGCAAAAATAATCGATGTAAAAGTTTTTCAACACTTGAATTGCAATTTTTGATGAGTTATACGGTGAGGCTTTACTTATTTTGAAAGGGATGAAGCCCTATCAAACTATTTTCCTAAAACAGGTATTTACATCAATTTTTTTGCTTTTAAAACTAGAAAAAGTTTATATAAGGTTGCAACCTTACCTCTGCAGCTACAGATGCACCTCAAAAACCTATCAGAAAAGATAGTTTTATTGTTGAAAACCTTTTGATTGGTCATCTCGACATCGAGTTATATGATCATGAAAAATAAAAATATTTTAAGTCTAAAAAATAGGGCATTTTATGATATATTATCTACACCGTCCATTTTCAATATTTTCATATGTTTATAGATCTACTTGAATTTAACTATTTTTAAATTTCAAAATTTTATAATTAGATATAAAAATAGATTTTGAGATAATCTTAATAACATTTTACATCAAAATTATATACTAGGACAAAATTTGAAAGTGCACCTTTTCTCTACAGCTACGGATACATCCGTATGCCAACTGCATTTTTTAAAACTTCATCATTTGACTGTCTAATTGCAAACAACTCAAAATTTTTTCACAAAATAATTCACTTGAAAAGAGGACGTCTCTCTCGAATTCAATTGAATGCCAGTCCAAGATAAAGCTCTGAAAGCTTTTCCTAAACTCTATTTTCTCATGAACTTTTTCTTATAGTAAAAGTATTTTCCTGTGCACTTTCTCACTCCTCCCAACAAAGATCCTCTCTCTCTCTTTCCACATACCAAACATACCTAGGAAAAGTATCTGGTAAGTAGGCCGGCTTACCTATTTATATGCAGGGCCCCTTCAAATTCGATGGATCTTATACTTTTTGCTTTATAATTTTTTAATAAATTAATTAACATTTTTATACATATTTTTAAGTGGAACAAGTTTATATAAGGCTGCAACTTTAAAAATGTAGAACTACATATGCACTTCAAAAATCCATGGAAAAAGTTGTTTGAGATGAATGGTTAGGAAAAAATAATGGATTTTGAATTCCAGAAATGATGCACACCTTAAAACACATTATCTAGACCATTCATTTTTAATATTTTCATATGTTTATAGATCTACTTGATTTTAATCATTTTTAAAGTTTAAAATTTTATAATTAGATATGAAAATAGATTTTGAGATAATCTTAAGAATATTTTTACATATGATCAAATTTGTAGGTGCGCCCTAAATAAATTGTTTAAGGTTGCAACCTTATGGAAACCACACCCCTTTTAAATATTGGCATCATGGTCCACTAATGATTGATCACAATCAGATCAGTCCCTTCAACAGTTATGATCGATCGGATCTATCCCTTCAACGGTTCGATAACAAGTCCGGTCCGTATAGCAACCCATTACCCCCTCTACAAAAAAACAAAACACACTTTACAAAGCATTACATTCTCCAAAACACTGGTACAAAGAGAGAGATTACTTTTGAATGACATAGAAGATTTTCCAAAGCAAAATACAAACAAAGGAATAATATACAACTATTCATTACTTATCCATTATTGAGTACTCAATTAGTCAAGATTCATGCTTAATTCAATATTCTTTTAAAGTTGGACTTATGACCTTATTGAGTGTATGGTCCTTAATAGCAGGGAACGGCCGGCAGATCAGTATTCATGTAGCCAACCCCAATTAATTGGAAAAAAGAAGGCTTACTCGAAGGTTTACAAAAAAATGTGGATAGGAATGCCCAAATTGGGCAGGCCCAACAAAATTGAAATCATCTCTTATCTCTTCCCTAATCTGGGCAGCCACAACAAAATTGAGAGCATCTCCATCTCTCTCACTCTTTCTTTCTCTCTCAACATGCAACATAGCAAGTACCTACACAAACATAAGCCATGCATATGAACATAATATGTACATGTTCATATACATACATACATGCATTGTGCCATATATACCTGCATGTATGTATCATGTAGAGAGCTTGGAGAGGATCTTCCCCTCTTCTTCAGCCAGTCTTATGTGGAGGCGTGATAAGTGATCATGAAGCTCAACGAATAAAGTCTTCAATACTTCTCTTTTCTCGTACGCCTGGTCATCCTTTGTGACAACCTTTAATTTCTTGCAAGCCTCTCCTTTAATTCTTAACTCATCTCTCCTGTAATACAAAAAAATTGGAGGGATAGCAAATAAACAAGAGGAATACAACACAGAACCACTTCCAACAGAGCCATGGAAAAAGGCTAGTAATTTTTTCCAAAATCATACTAATATCAACAAGGTGAAAATAGGTTGGACCCGGGATAAGGCCGACTTGAGCCAGACCTAGGATCCTACCCAGGATCGAACCTACAAAAAATTAAGTTGCCCAACCCCACCCTGTCAATGGGTCAGGCTGGGCCAATAGATACCACTTTAATCCATTAAAAGAAAAAAAGAAAAGAAAAGAAGGCCGGGACCTTGACCCAAGACCAAGCCAGCCTGGATGTCAAGTTTATGCCTAGGCTGTTGGGCCAAATTTAGCGGCCTGGGTTGTTTAGACCTAGGTCGCCTGGCCCATTGTCACCCTTAATATTAACAATAACTTATTCATAATATTTGGATCTGCATGCAGATCCAAAAAATATACATGGGATTCAAATCTCGGATCGAAACCCTATCGGATTAAAAAAAAAAAAATTTATATGTTATTTTATATTTATAAAATAATATAAATAATATACAACAAAATATAGAATATAAAAAATATGTATATATAATGTAATATAGAATATTTTAATAACTACGTCGGATGCGGATCGGATCCACCTTCTCCAAAACATTCAAATAGCAATTTTATTTGTGAGAGAACTGTAATGCCACCAAACATGAAGGAAATGACTATCATGCCATCATATTATTTGCAAAAAATCAAGAACCTTGAGTGTATGGGTGCTTCATAATTAATCAGAGCTGTCTATTTCATGGTCACGAGTCACAAAAGTTGCATACTAGAATTAACTTCAACACTAGACCTCAGGATCTGACGACCTGAAAATGAAATCTCTTACAGTTGTTCCTGGCCTCCAGTCCTTTTCAGTAATCACCCAAGGCCTGCCAAAAAAGCGATTCGCACAAGTCCATGATAATAAAAAGGAACAAACTTTTAATTGTAGACTGCAGTAAATAAAAGACATGAACATCAGCATTCTAGAGCCAATTTGTGCACAAGTTTGATTGGAATTTACAAAGTAAAATATAAAATAAAAATATAAGCAGAAATTACTGGGGTCACAGCTATCATAGCAGAACTGATAGATACCCCTAAAGTTAAAAACAAGATTTTCATTGGTTATCAAAAACTTGAAGGCAAGTTTAAATGGGCGAAGAAACTGAAAAAAAATAATAATAATAAAAAATACAAACTTCAGTTTATAATGAGATAAAATGTAGCTAACCAATTGATGGTAACATAAACAAGGTTTCCATATATAGAACCACCCATCTACCAAAAGTTAATCCTTCATCAGCTTTTGGGGGTCAAGTTTCCCTGAATAATCCATCCCACTTTGCATGTTTAGTGAATGAACTTACTGAATCCTCGATTAACCTACAAGAACATAAAATAAAAGAAAATATCTACTTTAAGCTTTGACTATAGGATGTTGATCAGGTGGGTGGCCCTCCCACCAGGATAAGGTGGGCCATCCCCCTCCAACCATTGCATTGGATTGATTAGGCGATACCCACCATTCAGAGTGTTGTGGGATAGATTCTCATGGCAAGGTCTCCTACAAGACCATTCACTTCCCCTTACTCTCTCATTTTCAGCTCAATTCTCTCCCTTAAATTTGTATGCACAGCTCGAAAGAGACGGTAACCTTACCCATCTCGGTGCAGAATGGAAGAAGTTCATACCAATGTTTCTAATCCTTCAATGTGGCATGCTCTCTTCCTCTAAACCTTCCTCAGGTGCCTCTTATTTCTTCCCCCACCCTCATAGTGTGAAGCTGATCAAATCTTATTTATGCAGCAATTTTACTTAATCCCCACTCCTCACAGACTCATTCTCGTTCAGCAACAAAAACCAGAGCACTTGCTTTTTGCATACTATATTCCATTAGTTGGTAAATTTGAGTGGATAATACCTTTTTCCTTTTGTTTTCATAAATCTTGTTTGTAATCAGTGAATGCAAGCAATATTATTCGGAAATAGATAAGTTCTTCAGCGGATCACCTACCAAATTTAGTTTACTGACGGTGGAGTTTCTCTATTCTAAAATGGCATTTGACTGAAGTGAAATTCTTTCTAGAGACCTCAGAGGCAATTAGGGCCCCGTAAACAACCAAATAAACTAGAGTCACTGTTCCATAATGGAATGATAGCCACATAACATGTCATACAAGAAAGTATTTCCCTACTTCCAAGCAACTAAGCTAGGACCACAAATGTGATGCTGTGAGCTATGGCTTGTTAGGAACCAGGCAGCAATAAGAAATAGGACTGCTCACTTAATTCAGCCGGGTTAATCATGAAAAAACAGGAAATGTGGCATCCAGTTAGGCCACTATTATTTGGATTGGCTACCAAGCAGGATTCAAATCAAGATTACCATATTTTCAAATTATATAAATCATCATCAACATGTATGCCTTATCCCATTATTTGGGGTCAGCTTTTCAGATTATATAGATATAACTGAAATTTTTTTAGCAACCAATAAAATATTGACTATTTTGATAATGCATCACGATATGGGCCCTGCTTCAATTGAAGATTTTCACCGTCCAACAACAATGTAATATCAAGAAATCTATGGCAAGTACAACACCATCATAGCCACTGAATAAAACTCATAGCAGATTGGGTCGATGACAATATGAAAAAAGAGGAAATGACAATGAACAAGATCAAACATAAAACAAATTGGCCGAAAATAAATAACAAAGAAGAAGACCAAGTTGTGACTATATCCACGGGCAAAGATATCAATGATTATACTATTGCAGCTCGAAAAAAGTAGAAGATGGCTCTCCCTGATAAATCTCTCCATCGAAGCAAAAACACATAAATCCCTTATATACTATTTCGAACCTAACTTAACCGCAGAGTAACATATCCATATGGTAAACGTACAACACAATTAGGGCTAGGGGCAGGAGGGCCCAGGATCAACATAGGATAAACATTAGGTTACACATGAGAATTCACGACAATGTCACTATCAATTGTAAAGCATACCAAACTCTTTGTTCAAATGAAATGCATTGGGTGACACAATTTGCCAAAACCCTAACATAACAAAGACAAGGATATGTCGAGGAAGAGAGAGAGAGAGAGAGAGAGGGTGTAAAAGAATATAATCAGGAATAATCATACCTTCCGTTTGAGGACATGACCATATGATCAGGGTTATATAGCAAACTATACACCTTCATAAAGCTCTCTTGGTTTTCCAAAAAAATAGCTCCCCTTGCATAATGCTCTGTTGACAAGCTATTGTTCGACACAAAACAAAGGTTTGCTCATAAATGAAATCCATGATATCTAGAGCTGATAGATCTGTCTCCAAATTCTCAATCAAGATAACAAAATACGTGCTTATGGTTTCATGAGTTTCACTAGAGACATTCATACCTCGACAATCATTACGGCCCTTTAACTTTTCCCTACAGAAGTCATGCTTAACCAGATTTCTATTCTCATCATCACAAGAGTAATAGTCAAAAGACTTTCTACTGCCACAAAGGTTTCCATCCTTCTCATTTCCACTTGTCAAGTCTGACACTCTGTTATCTCTTTCCAGGGCTTCTTTCTTTATACTGTTGGAGGGACAGTTGCAGTTATATGGTAATCCATCCTTTCTATTCTTAAGATCAGGGCCAACTGGTTCATGGGGCAGGCATTTGTTGTCACAAAATTGAGAACTAGATAAAGGTCGATTCCTAGGCTTCTTGGAATTTGAGCTAAATTTTTCTTTGCATTTCATTATAAAATTTTCCAATATGGTATTAGTCCTAGGATTTTGAGGTTGCAGCAAGCAAATATCCTCTACATGGATGTTTTCCCTTTTACCGGATTGTGGACCATGTTGCCAGATAACAGAAAAGGTACATTGGCAAATCTCTTCTCCATATTCAAATATATGTTCACAGTGGCCTACCTGAAAAGAGAAGACAACTTTGAGAACCCGTACGTAAACACCTGAAAACATGAAAAATATATAATAAACAATTGAAACTAATGGTCCAAATGTTTTTTTAATAGAACTATTATTTTTAGTTTTTATAATTTATTTATTTATTCATATTCATGATCTCCACGTTAGAGATTACATATCCTTAAAAATTAAGTCCAAAAATCCTTAAAAGTTTCCTTATTTCATTTCTATAATATAATGGTCATTTACCCTCAAGGCCTAAACTAGGCTTAATTCGGTTCAAGGTGATTTAAAATTATATTTTATATTTTTAGATTATGAAAAAAGTTGGATTTCTGACCACTTTTTAGCTGACCAAATTAGTCGCTGTTATCCAATTGCGCAAATCTTGGCTAACTCAAAGATTCAATATTTTTTTAAATTAAAAATAAAGAAAATTATCGTTAATATACTCAAATTTTAATAAAATTTGAAAAAAAAACCCTCAAATTCTCAATACCTTGCTCGCTTCTTTTTTTTCTCATTTTGGATTTTTTTGAACGAAAATACTTTTTACGATAGTCTATATACCGTAAATAGAATTATGGTAATTTAAATATCGTAATGTTTACAAAAGCCTATACGGTAATATATATACGGTTATAAAGAAGAGAGTTTATATGGTAATATAATTACTGTATTACTTTGGCATGATATTACGGTTCTAGTATACCGTAATACTTCATTCAAATTATACGGTAATATGGTTACTGAATGTGCTGAAACGTCTACCGCGGCTGAGCAGTGTATGCAGCAAATGTGTATTGTATTACCCACTGATTTATTATGCGAAGATAAAGGAATAACCACATGTAGATAATGGTTACTAGAGAGAGGAAGTCTTTTCTTTGTAATGGTTACTTTGCGCATAAAATACATCATTATTGCACTGCAATGCTATTTGAAGATTCAACTAAAAAAAACTCACAACCTACACCAAATCTTCAAATGCCTTGTATGCATACTGAAATTTATTTCAAGAATTTATGCAACAATGTGTCCTCATCACATCAAATTGAAGAAGACAACAACAACAATGATGGAAGTAGAGCATTACGGCATTAAGAATACCGCAAAGATATTACGGTATTCTATATACCATAATATAAATTCAAAATATTATGGTATTCTTTATATCATAATACTAACTCAATGTATAACAATATTTATATTACCATAAAAAGTATAAGTATTAAGATAGAAAGACTACCATAAAGGGTATTTTCATCCAAAAGCTAACAAAAATTGAGAAAAAAAGGTGTAGGCAAGGTTTTGAAAAGTTCAGAATTTTTTTCATTTTTATTAAAATTTAGGTATATTAACAATGATTTCCCTAAAAATAAAAACAAAAATCCGACATTCCTTTTGAGTGACATAAATAAACAAAACGTTATAATATATACTTATTTTCGGTTGCAATTTGTATAAGGCCGCATACTTACTTATAGAAGCAAAGTTAGTCATTATAGTTAAATGACATAAATTAAATGCCTTTTAAGATGGGTGTGGTTTCTACAAGGTCGCAACCTTAAACAATCAAATTAAGGCACACTTCCAAATTTTAATATAACATGTATTTTTGATGTAAAACCCTCTTAAGATTATCTGAAAATCTATTTTCATATTTAATTATAAAATTTAAAACTCCAAAAATGGTAAAAATCAAATAAATCTATAAATATATAGTAATGATCGTATACGACCCTCCCACACACCCCAAAAGATCATTAAATTTAACACAAATATCTAAAAAAATTATCATATGGATATGAAACTTCACTTTTCACTTTTCTAAAGATCTGTATCAAATTTAATAATGATCCTTTGAAGTACTACACACATAAGTGTGGAAAAATTTTATAGGATCATTACTCATAAATATATAAAAATCTTGAAAATGGACAGTGTAGATAATTTATTGTAAATTACACTATTTTTTGGACTCGGAATCTCTTCGTTATTTCGTATTCATATATCTCGAGATCGAGATGATCAATTAAAGAGGTTTTCAACATTGTAACAATGTTCTACGATGGATTATTGAAGTGCATCTATAATTCTACATTTTAAAGTTGCAACCTTATATAAACTTTTCCCTTTTAATATTGACACATCTTTTAAGATAGTGTCAAATCTACATCGTTTAAATAAAATAAATTTATAATGTTACTTCATTGCAATCTTGCATAAATTTTTTCTGTTTATTAATATTGACTTGAGACCCATTGATAATGAAACTCTAAACATCACTTTGTTACACTTGACCATTAGACCCGGGATGCTGTTCTCAATCAGTCTGAATGTACTCCAATATTTAGCAATTAAAAAAAAATAAAAAATTCCATGATCATATGGAGATGTCTCTTCCAAAAAGCCCTGCAATTCCTTTGGCAGGATTGCTCTGCTTCACAATCGATTCACCCACTAAAACCTGCAAGATCCGTTCGGCAAAAGGAGTGAGATGAAAACTAGATTTAGTAACACATATATGCCTCTCCCTCTCTCCTTCACATACACACACATATGCCTCTCTCTCCCATGCCCCCTCTCTCTCTCTACCATTGTATGGTCATGCACTCTTTCTCAACTATGTTATGGTATACTCTCTCATAGAGTTCGCAATAGGCCGGGCCTGCACTGAAAAACTAGGGCCTAGGCCACAAAATGTGGCCCAAGGGCCAGGCTGGCCCTATATTTTTGTTTTAAATTTTCTTTGTTTTTATTAGGCATGGGCCAGGCGTTGGCTACAGCACCTTCAGCTTGGCCCAGGCTAGGGCCAGCCCTATAGAGACCGGGCCTCAGCCTCAGCCCCAGCCTGACCTATTACCAGTCCTACTCTCTCTCTCTCTCTGTAGAAACCTGAGCCTAAGAGATGGAGAAAAAATCTACATATGAACCAAGCATCCAAATTGGCAAAGACGCAACAACTAACAAAGAAGAAATTTGGAACGACTTCTCCCAATGCACCATGCTTACCACCAGTTCTATTGGAAACCACTGCACCTGACTAAGCGGGAAAACACACAAAACTGAACAAAAAAACAGACTCGAGATATCATTGGAAACTTCAAAAGGCAAAAAATTAGGTTCATTAATTATTTAGAGTGAGTTACAACTGAGAGGACATACTGCTTTGACTCCAGCTTCTTGCACATACTCGATATCTTCAGGTGTAAACAGCCCAGATTCCCCAACCACCTGTACCAGAGAAACCCAAACATCCATCGATCCAATTCTCGAAAAGAAAACAAGTAATTGAAACAAGACCATTAACCAGTAATGGAACCAACATATATTATTTTTTGTTTTCAACAAGCAAGCTCTTAAATTTTCATAAAAAGAACAATAGAAGTAGGTCTTGGATTGTAACAAATATGCTTTACGACATGAGTTTTAGGATGTTTAACAAATAATTATAATTCACAAACTTAGAACTATGGGGACAAGGCAGAACATAGTAGCAGCATGCTGCTTGTTTCAGCCATATGATATTAGTGTTCTCTTGTGGTGTGCTATTCAACTTTCTTATGAGTAACTTACACCATAAACTAAACTCTTAAGGTCGAGAACCATGAGTTAAATGCATCATGGGCTCTAATGGAGACCATGAAGTCTCAGCATGCCACAAAAATCCAAGTAAGGTGAGGAATCTAACATACAATTATATCTCTTTGCTTTATCATTTGTCCTCTGTCTCCTTGAAGAAGCTTCTTCGAGTTGCTTATATCAACTTGAAATGTTCCTGCAAAAGGCTCAAATAACATAAGCTTTTTTGTATATTGCATAGATCAGGCACAGATCAAAATATTTGGTCAAGAACATTGCCCAACAACAATTTTCTCGGGTCAGTCACAATTTACTGTTGCAACTGTTTACAGAACTGCCTAACATGCTGCAATTTTCAAAACAAAAGAAGAAAAGTTTGCACAAAAAGCCTGCACAAAAATCTGAAGGCTTTTTTATTTGATTATCATCACTATAATCTTTGTGCCATTTACCATAATCCTAGTCCCAAATGTCCTGAAAGAATTGTAGTCCTAATTGAACCATCTGACAACATTCAAAAACGAAGGGGAAAAAAAGAAATCGAATTAAGACTCAGTTCAGCAATGGAAATATATCAATGACAAGAACTCCAGAATTTATTACAGTGATAACACTGCAATGGCAATGTTCTTCTATGCAATCCGAAAAATAATACTAGTCACCCCAAAATGGTGAAACAAATCCAACATGTAACTTGGAGCTTTTGTGTCATATAAAATCCCTAAAAGCTTCTGAGATGGAAATCAAAATCCACACCGTTCAGATAGTCATGAAAGGTTAATATACCAAGACATGCAAATCCACCAGTACTGTCCAGACAGACAGATTTAGAGTGCCATTTAGATTAAAAATCTAATCCTGCTTTTTGATAAGCTAATCCTGTATCATTCAGAAATCTAGCTTGATCCTCATCCAATATACACAATTATCTCAAAAGATAAGACGGAGAGTATGACAAACACCAGGGAAAAGGTGGGTCAACAGTGATTTCCTAGAGCTATGTTTCCGGATATGTCAAAAATACCGATAAAGAAATCCATTGAAACAATGGAACAATCAAAACTTTTTTCTGCTTTTCTGTTTGAAAGTGAACAATCAAAACCTGAAAAGTAAAGTAAGAACCATAGAGTTAAGGATGTATTAGATTACCTAGATCACGGTTATTGATACCAATTAATTGGATGCCATCTATTGCCAGCACACGATCCATTTCTCTTTCATCATGAACCTATACAAAAGATATAAAATGATACAGCATCAAAAAATCAACAATAAAAAGTAGAAGAAGATATAGCATCAGAACGTTATCACTGTAGCATTATGATATATGATATCTACAATACTAAACTTTGGCCATCCTTTCAAGCTGCATGCAAACTGACATCGAACTACCACCCAGATGCCCAGGATCAGCATGGCACATACGATGGCTTTATAAATGGAAGCATTTTATTTGAAACATGGCCATTGAAATAGCAAGCAGTTGATCTTAGCCATCTCAGCACCGCTGAGTCTCAACATAAAATCCAAAGCAAGAAAAACAAAGACAAATATGTCTGTTAAGCTCCCTTATAGTGGTAAACAACTCTATATGATGTAGATGTTCAGGTTTTGAAATTTCCTATATTCAATTTATTCATGGATTGTCCAAACAGCATCAATGAAACACATGGAAACACTTCACAAACCTCAATCAGTGCTGCCAAGCCAAGTTTCTCACAGATCTTTGTCATATATTTGATGTCAGCATCAGGTAACACAGCAGCAATTAGAAGAACTGCATCTGCACCTTTTGCCCGAGCATAGTAGATTTGCCATGCATCGATAATGAATTCTTTACATAAAAGAGGGCACTGCATTTCGGCTCCCATGTTAGCAGCGGACTGAGAAAATAGGTTAAAAAGTGCAATGAAAAAAGCTTTCGGTGAAACATACCGACATAGGACTAGAAATTATTGGTTCAAATAAAATGTGCAAGAACATATCAGTATCAGTGGCATTCAATAGATACAGGATGAGTAAACAAGGCTTATAGGTTGTAAGACCAGACCTTTACTCCGGCATTCCGGATAGCCTCCAGATTCTCAAAGCTACCCTTCAAACCAGAAGAAAGTACAGTAAGATTAATGAAAAGGAATGAAGACCATGAAACCAACTTTACTCAACTACAATCTGCTAAAAAGACTTTAGTCAAGTTTCAGTCATTCAGTACAAAAACAATATACATAGGCATTGACAAAAGGTTCAGCAAGTACCTGGAAATATTTCTCATCTGTTAAAACGCTAAGGCAAGCTGCTCCACCTTTCTCATAAGCTTGAGCTATTTCAACCTGTAAGAAATCAAGAACTCATTTGTAAGAATAATTGGCATTATTACATATGTAGAGAAGCACGTGGAAACAAAATTCAGACAGCTCCCAGTAACATAACATTATGTGGACTCAAATCATGAAGAGAGCAAAAACAGTCAAAACAGATACAGAAGTATGGCATATAATAAAAAGAAAACATCTATGAAATTTACAGCCTTTATGTTTGAAAAATATTAAAAACCACCAAGTAAAAGTCACCAACAGAGGAAAGAAGAACAAATGCCTTGAATAACCATAAAAGCAAGGGTGAGTTTAGGTTGCCTCCATGGACTCATGCACCCGAATAATTCCATCTTGCAGATGAATTCACAATCTAAAACTCGAAAGGTAAAACCATCTTGACCTCCTTGATCAAGAATCTGGGGGGGAAAATAAACTCCGTGCCTTTAAATGGTCTTTGAACCCATCTATTTCAATTCTTCAAAGATTATCAAATCAGGATTATTTTTGGAGTTCCAAATTCCTGAATCTCAGGCAGCAATGGAACTGCAAAGATTTGGGGTGTTGTTGAGTCCTAAAATCAGGAGAAAGCCAATGTATGAGCCCATGGATGCACAAAATGCTTTTTTTAAATGTATTGCCTCATGTTTTTCTCACAGTAAAAACCATGAATGCAATAAACTTACGGTAACATCCAATCCTCGACCACTAAGCATGACATCATCATCATTCGAGCCTTATCCCAACTATTTGAGATGGGCTATACGAATCATGTTTGACCATTCCACTCCATTAAGGGCCATACCCTCAGTCAAATCATAAATCACCATATCACTTCTCACTACTTCCATCGATGCCCTTTTGGGACTTACACATTTAGATTCTTCCACTTGACCCAAATCACCCCTCCCAACTGATTCTGTTCCAGGTCGATGTTGCACATGACCAGACCACCTAAGTCGACTTTTCCTTGTCTCATCACCTATTAGAGCTATCCCTTAGTTCCCTTGGATGTATTTATTATGAATGCTATCCTTCCTGGTCTATACTCATTTTAGCTATACTCATTTGATGAATATGATATATCTTGACCGCCGAACATTCCGTCCATAAAGAATAACTGGTTTTAACGCCGTCCTATAGAACATCTCCATCAGTTTCGTTGGTATGCAACTATCACATAAGAATCCAAAAGCACATCTCCACTTCGTCCACCCAGCTCTAATTTTGCTTCATCATTTTTTCAGGACCTTCTTGTCCATCAATATTAACTAATTCCTTGTTTCTAATCCAATTATTACTAAACTTGCATTCCATATATTATGTCTTAGTCCAACTAATTTTAAAACCTTTAGATTCTAGAGCATCCCTCCAAAGTTCCAAACTCTGCATTGATGTCGTCTCTAAACTCTTCAAACAACGCTACGTCATGTATAAATAACATACACCACAATACCTCATCCTATAGATGCTTAGTTAACTCGTCTATAACTAAAGCAAAGAGATATGTGCTCAATGCTAACTCCTGGTGTGGGCTTACTTGTTGCCCCCACACTAGTTAGCACTCCCTCGTACATATCTCTCACCATGTCAATATATCCTTTGGATACTCCCTTCCTTTCCAACGTCAACCATAAATCTCTAGGTACCGTATCATATACTTTCTGTAAATTAATAAAAGACCATATCGAGGTCTTTTTTCTTCTCCTTAAACCTCTCAATTAATTACCTAAGTAGGGAAATAGCCTCAATGGTTAACTTCCCCGGCACAAAATCGAACTGATTTTCTGATATACTTGTTTTATGTTGTAATCATTGCTCAATCACTCTCTCCCACAATTTCATAGTATAACTCAACCACTAGCCACGACATAAGTTTTTGCTTTCAACAAGATTCTAAATCCTAATAACAACAAATTGCAATCAAGGAACACATGAAAGACCACTAGTGCTCCTATCTTGTCAAAATGATCAGTATGTTCAGTTAAAAACAAAATAGACACTACTTTGATGATGTGCATCTTAGTTAAGTGGTCCTAAGTTGTACTTTATCCAAGTTTAGGTGTCCATCCCTCTAAAGGAAACTAAGCCACCAAAGAAAATTATCAATTGGATTTGCAAGTTACCGGATTGAAATCCTCCCTCAAGACTCCTCTACTTGGAGATGCCTTCTTCACTTCAGCTATCAAAGCCGGCAGCCTAGTTCGAAGATGGGAGGTCCTCAGAGCACCAATGAAATCTCTAACAGGTGGTGCATTGTCAAGAGCTCCCTTCAATTTCGCAAGGGGCCTTTTCTCTTTCATCTGCATATAACCAAGCAAAGCCATAATGATTGTCACTTTCATTGCAACTTAGTGGTTCAAAATTTGAACGTTTTGAAGTGCTATCTATGAACCCCAAATATTACAACAGGTTGTTTATCTTTCAACAGAATATAACTGAACAAAGTCACAATAATAATTGTCAAAGAGCCATCTGTTCCGATCTAGCAATACAAATCAAATCATTAAAAAATGAGCAGATGATACTGTGCAGAATCAACAGCTGCCTTCAATCTTGCAGATGGATTTAATTCAATATATTTATATAACCAAGCAAAGTCACAAGGATGATTGTCACAAATCCATTTATTGCCAAAAAAGTAAATACTATAACCTGATAGGGATACCCATCAATGAAGAAACCATAGCTCGGTCATGGAATTCGAGCCCTTGACGGTCCGAGTGACTAGGTCAAGTCCAACTTGACTCGCTCGAGACGGTACTGAGTCGCCTAAAGAGTAAAAGGAATTTAAAGAAAAGGGCAAACAAAATCCTAAGGAATTGGTAAATGTCAGGAAAAAGCAAAAATAATAATAAACAACATATATATAAAATAAAATAAGGTTTTCAAAAAACAGAAACTTGGATAAGGATCAGGTTCTCATAAAATTCACAGGAAAAATGAGAAAAAAAAAGAAAAAAATTAAAAATATAAAAACATAACAGTATATACAGAATTAATTATTAATCATTTACAAGTGATTTAGTCAAAGATTGAACCAATAATACATTAATGATAATTAATCAGAGGTATATTTTTAGTGAACTGAGTTGAGGGGTGTTCCGGACTCAGTAGCCTGCTGAGTCCAAGTGAAAAGGGAGAGTCTGAGTAGGCCCGAGATTTCTTAGACTGACATCATAGTCAATTGGGTCATCACAGTCAGATGAGATTATAGACAGTGATCGATAGAAACGTTGGGACTGTGGGACCAATTAGAACACGAAATGACCCCAATTGAAGGACCCAGTCTCTCCATTACCATCCACCATTTCATTGGATGGTGCTGAACCTATTGGGCTATGGCTCTCCCTTGTATTACAGTGTACTGACCTTTCATTGCAACTTAGCGAATAAATAATCAAACCATAACAAAGCAATGGGATTAAAAGACACCTGTGAAACTTCCACATCCTTATTCCAAACAATCTCCTCAAGAATGTTGCGAGGAGTGTTGCCCTCATTTTGCAAGCGAAATTCAAATGGACCCACATAATGCAATGGGGGGCCAGTTGGTGGTCTTCTTCTTATTCTGATGCCTTGGCTTGCATACAAATCGTCTTGCATGGCCCCATCTTCAACCTCCTCAGATTCAGAAAGTGTTTCTCCAGTAACATTCGCAGGGGCAATAGTGGTTGACGCATCACCAGAACTGGACTGTGATCACAAGGATAAATGATACACACAGTCAAAAGCATGTTCTCTTATATGCCAACAAGTAATTGAGATTGTTTAAAGTTTAGGGATTGTATATAATGAGACCACTTACCATACTTACAAGGAGGTCATAATCACTCCTAACCATTAAATGTCAAATTGGATAGCATAAGGTGCGTCACAAAGTTCGAGAATTATTTTTTTTTCCAAAATCTGAGTCTAGTCAATGACACATTGACAACCACCCGATTTAAAATCTGACGTTCAATAGTGATTGTGATTTGTGACATCTTTTCCTGAAGGTTTAAACAATGTGAACAACCCACATTTTGGTAAATTCCCAGAAAGGAAAATTTTATAAGTACATTTAACATTTGGGTTTCCATAGAAAATTCTCAGGAAATCTCAGGAAAAAGCTCAAAAACTTTATAAGAATGACAAAAACTGGTTTTCCGCATGTAATTCTAGATCAAGTTTGCATTCAAGCATACTTTCATATTCGAAAGAAACTATCCAAAAAAATAAAAAAGAAGGGAAGTATCTTGCAACATTCAGGAAAAAAATTGCTTTCTGAACAAAATCCTATGACATAAAATCCAAGGGATAAAATCCAAGGGATAATTGCCACTTTAAACCTAAGCAAATTAGTTAAAATCAAAGAACATACAAATGTCTTTTCTTGATAAGGAAAATCATTATATGTTTAAAGTTTAAATTTATGCATAAGAACGAGCGATCATACAGAGTTCTGTCCTTAATAACATACAAAAACTATCCCAGTGCAGGCCTCTCAACGCAAGCAATAGAAATAAACACCTGTAAACACAAAAAACTCAAATGGCTCCAGAATACCAATCCAAGGGTTTCACATTTGAAAATGCCCCTGAAAAATGAACTAATTGAGGAAAGAAAGAAGAAACATGAAAATTTGATTACCAGAAACCAACTAAGCCCTAAAAACTGGTTACAATGAAAGTAAATTCAATTTCAAAAGGAATGAAAGAAATACAAAATTCAACCAATCATACAGTCATATCCGCTACGATACCAGAGCTCCTGCAAACAAAAAAAGAGCAAGAAAAAAAACCAAATTTCCAAAAAAACAAAAAATAAGACTTTCAATTATCATAGAAAGCATTACCTGCTGTGCTCGTACGCTGAGAAGAGAGGGTTTCTTATAAAAGTCCGCCATTAAAACTCTGTAGCTGATCTTAACTGCTGTGTTATTTTTAAGGGAAATAGGCCTCAAGAAATAAGAATTAGGGCCGGTTGTTGCAGAGATCCCCTCCATTGTACACTCGAGCTTCCGCTGATTTGCCCTAAAGCGTTAGGGTTTTTGGTCTTAAATTGCATTAGAAGATTCCCCTTACAAATACGTTTCCTAAAATTGCAAATATTTTGCCCCAAAAAATAAATCTTTCCATGTAAGGAGCAAAAGGAGCAGAATCCACGAGTCGCAAGACAAACGGGAAAATGAAAATTTGAATAAAATGGGAAAAACAAATTTCTAATTGAGTGAAGTAAAATGACAAAATTACCCTTATGGATTAACGCGGGTCATCTTCTTCGCAGATTTCCGGCTCATGTTCTTAAGCAGAAGAACAATGGGGCGGGCCCGTGGGTCAGCTGTTCATGATGCCCATCGGGTTTGGCCGGGCCTTAATTTGAGGCTCATTAATTTAATGGGCCTGTATGCTTCAAGTAGTTTGGGGAAAGGAAATTGCTACAATGGGTCTAAAATATATTTTCATATTTATTATCATCCTAAATTCATATTTCCAATTAATTGGGATTGGGTGCACGAATTCTAGTATGTCATTTTGCTCTATTAAAAATCATACCGTCAGTGAGACTAAAAGTCCCCATATTTATTTTCATCATTAATTATAAAATTTGGAACTTAAAATTTGGTCTAAATCTGGTAGGGGTACATAAACACTTAAAATAGGCAGTCTAAAGAAAATGTTTCAAAATACACTATTTTTAAGATTTGAAATTTTTTTCTTTTCTCACATCTATAACATTAAAGGTCGAGATGATTGATTTATGGATTTTCCGACATGAAAAGTAGAACGGTTTCGTAAGGTATGATGCACAACTTTACTTCTTTTTTTGATATTTCAAAAGAATTTTGGCATTTCAACTCAAATGACAGGATAAACCTACTCTTTGGTCATCTTAAGTGCAGAGAAAAAGACGTTTATAGAAGTCAACCCATACTAGTAACTATAATCACATACAGTACATGGGGACACCATGAGAGGAAGAAGTTTTGGAGAAAAGAGATATTATTGTCCATTACATATATTAAGAGAGAGAGAGAGAGAGCGTTCTTATCCACAACTTATATTTAGAGAGAGAGAGCATTCTTATCCACAACATATATTTAGAGAGAGAGAGAGAGCATTCTTATCCATTAGATATACTTAGAGAGACAGAGAGCATTCTTATCTATTGCAAACATTTACACAGATACATGGAAGCGAAAGAATGGCATCGAGAGAGAGAACTATCAAGACAAAAAAAATCACTTTTTTAAATCCTGGATCAGTTACAAGAAGTTTTGGAGAAAGAGAGATTATTGTCCATTACATATTTTTAGAGAGAGAGAATTCGTATTCATTGCAAACATTTACACACGTACATGGAAGCGATAGAATTGCATTGAGAGAGAACGCGATCAAAAGAAAGAAAAATCACTTTTTAAAATCCAGGATCAGTTACCCGTCGGGCCAACATCGATCACTCACTAAGAATGGATGGGACCAATAATTCTCCAGTGATCTAATAATAATAATAATAAGCATTATTATTATTATTATTATTATTTGATAAATATTATTATTATTATTATTTGAATAAAATTAAATTAAACATTTTAAAAAATAAAAAATAAAATGCACGGAAACCGGTGATTTGTACGATCCACCTTACGTTCCTAACAAACCCGCAAAGTTCTTGACATGGCCAAGTGAATCTATCACAACGGACTGATTCTGGCTTCTGACTAGAAACCAGATTGCCAATTCCTAATCTAAATGGTCAATTCCAGAGCAGGAATAAGAATTTTAAAATTGGTTTTTATCCATTTGTAAACACTGTAAACATTTACCAAAGGGTGCAGTTTGTATATGGTTCCAACCTTAAACAATCTAATTAATTAAGGACACCTCCAAATTTTATCATGACATATATTTTTGGTGTAAAAAATTTATAGGATTATGTGAAAATCTATTTTCATCTCTAATTTTGAAATTTGAAACAATAGTTAAAATCAAGTAGATATAAACATATGAAATGAAAATGAACAGCCTAGATAATGTGTTGTATGATGCACTATATTTGAGACTCAAAATTCTTTTTTTTTTTTTTTTCTATATTCATACATTTTGATGTCGAGATGACCTGATCAATTAGAGGGTTTTTCAACATTAAAACAACCTTCTCTCGTGGATTTGAAGGTGCATCTTTAATTCTACATTTTTAAAGTTTTTTCCTTTGTCAAGACTGGGAACACCGCATAACTATTGAGAGAGAGAGAGAGTAAAATGACCATTACGTCCCTCAGCCATACTTGCCGAGCAAAAACCATACGCAAAAAGAATCAGCGACTTTCAAAATTGGAAAATAAATACTACAGTACAATACTACACCATGTGCAAGCTTTTCCCCGGGGCAAATAGCTCAAGCATACATTTTCAGAGCGAACATTTTTTATATTTGTAACTTAATACCATACATTCTTGATGAGAGCTCAGTGAATCATATGTTCTTCATTGCAATGGTGCCCGTCTGCCATGTCCAGGTCCTTGGCATATTACAAAGCGACTTCCCTTCTTTCTCTCTACCTCTGCACATCAATTCAACATCACATCTCTCTCTCTCTATTCTGGTTACTTGGAAATCAGCTCTTAGAACTAGTAATTCTAAAACTTTTTTTGGGATCAAGAGAAGCCATAGATTCTACATCTTATAAATAGTTTTATATGAATGTTTAAAACCAGCGCATCATTATAGGAAAGCATACTATGATCCGTATGAATATACAAAATTTTGGTTCCGAGAGTGTCATCACCATCCAATCAGTGGATAGACAATGAAGGAGAGAGACCAGGACCTACCAGAATATGACAACCAAGGTGCTTGGTCCTTCTCTCTTTATCACCATATATCCAATGATGACCAGTATACACACTTGTGAATGTAACTGTATATAATCACATTAATCGGGCTATGCTCTCCCACAATGATAACTTCCCCCAAATAAATCAAAGGAATCTTCAATGAATTTTGAGAACAAAAACAAAACGAGTTGTAGCAAATGAATAGAGCCTCACCTCAAACTCAAACAAATTAGAAGAGCATTGTTTACTTGAAGAGTTTCCGAAAACCATTCAGTATGGTAAGAGCTCTCAACTCTCCAGTCCTCATGTCTCTCAATCTCCTCCGCAATATCTGAACCAGCAACAAACTGTTAGGTGTGTGTGTGTGTGAGAGAGAGAGAGAGAGCACAAAACTAAGTGTTTTTTCAAGAGAAATTGCCCATTATTATAAAAGCATATTTCAGAAACAAACAAAAACTGAAAATGAAAATAAGGAACCGTTCAAAACACAAGAAAGAATTCAATAGGAAAGAAAGTATACATATTGGGCACGAAACAAGATCCTCCGCTCACGGCTGCAAAGGTCAACTGCTAGTTGTTGGAGAAGCAATTTTCGGTTGGCTTGCTTTCGAGAAATCTCAATTGAATTGTCAATGTTGCTCCCAATACCCTGCAACATAAGATCTTAACACATAAGAACTTCAATCCAAATGCAAATGGAAGTGTCAAAACAATGACAGCTTATACACACACACACACAAAGCGATGACAGCTTATACACACACCCACACCCACCCACACACACACACACACAGAAGCTTTTCTTAGAACTTCTACTCACTTGATTTCGGCTAATTTGATACTTGTACCATGGCTGGGGTAGAAGCCTTGAAGATGCTTCTATCCAGCTTATTTTCTCTTACAGTTTTAGTTTAGAAATTCATTCATACTTCTCTCCCATTATTTTCTTCTAAGATCAGAAGCCTCTCTCTAACTCCACCACTGCCAATCCGAAGCCCCAATGAGAAAGGAGGAGGGTTGTGTTAGGTTAGCAAACAGCAGAAAATTTTTTCCACATCCCTATCATGAATCCTTATCCAACATTACATGCTCATGTTAGGGCATTCCTTGTAAGAGAAGCGTTGTAAGTCTATCTGAGGGCATGGCCCATAATAGAGCGGAATGCCAGGACATGATTCGTGTAGCCGACCCCAAATAGTTCAGATAAGGCTTCGATGACGATGATGATGATCAAAAGCCTCTCTCTCTCTCTCTCTATCCAACTCTATGTATTTCATTGGATGTATTATAAGAGCCTTGGAAACACTTACAACCCTCTCTCCAACTCCATGCCTTACATTTGACATATTATAAGGGCCTTGGAAAAGCTTACAACCTTCCTCCATACATGCCCTTACATTTTTAACTTCAGTTTTGTAACATGTTAAAGAGCAAAGCCACCCTAGCAGAAAGAATGAAATAGAACCACAGTTTCGCAAACTAGTTTTTCCACTCAAGACCAATCAGGTTTCCTAAATAAAATACATGTGAACTGGCTCAAAAAGGGTCTGATTTCTGGAATGATGAAAAAGTTCCTTACATCCAAGAATTTGGTGTACTTTGATATGCTGGATTCACAACAATCCAAGATGAACTGGAGGGCTTGCTCCTCAAGTTCCGGGTACTTGAGGTTCTTCTTTGACGTTCCTTTACTTGAAGCCACAGCAGCCATCTGGACAGCAGTTACGTAATTTGCACCGAATCATAACAGAGATTAATGAAAATACAAAAATGGAATGGAAGAGAAGGCGCACAGGTTTCATGAGCGACTGAAGAAAACAATTCAGAGAAAGGTTGAAATACTGATGATGGGAGACACATATCAAGCCAAAATGGTTTTGGAGTAAAAAACAGAACCACAGGTGATATGAGAAATTTTGTGAAAGTAGAATACGTCTTAATTGAATGGGGAATAAAGAAGGCTAAAAAAAAAATCACATGAACATTATCCATTTCACAAATTCACAAATGAATTCTAAGACGACAGAAAGGGGATGAAATCAGAAGATAGTGTGAAAAAGGAAATGGCAGATTGATATTCATTCCACAACTATCCCAGTAGCAACTAGATTACAGTATATTTATCCTACTCAAAAAGGAAGTACCAAGAGTTTGATATTCTTAGTCAAATGTTAACCTCCTCATATTGCTGGCTCATATTTGGAGGGCTCACAACAAGGTAAGCATATGCCATAAGCTCCAAAGGCCAACCGGTGATCTGCAAAGGAAATCGTTGAGGCCTGTCCAATCAATTTTAAATCTCAAATTAAATAGAAGGATAAATCTCAAATTGAGTATTTTCACAAACAGATAGAAAGACCAGTAGCCTATCCAGTACTATAACCTTGTCATACTATTGCTCATCTTGTTTTATACATTGCATAGTTACCATGCTGCATGTACCAAGGAAATAACTTTTTCATGGAAGCAAATAAAATGTATCATGATTGATCACAAAAAACAAAACCATCAAAATATTATTGTTTCTAGTAGTTTGGGGAAGTTGGAGAGGATTCCAAAAACCAAGTCACTTGGTCATCACCATCCAGGGAAATGATGGATGGTGAGAGAGAGCGGCACCCGCTATTGGGATCATATCCTGGTCCGGTGGATCCCATTCTCTATCCTTCATCATCCATCATTTTCATTGCACAGTTATGATCCCAAATGAAAATGGTTTCTTCCATCATTGCCATTGGATAGTGTACCCCCAAAGCACAAGTTTTTTCTTCTTTTTGGGTCCAGAACATTTACCTTTTTAAAAGTTTTTAAGGCCCATAGTTTACAACATTGAAATGCAACGAAGCAACAAGTGGTTTACCTTTCTCTTTGTTTAAGAATACTAATAATTAATCTTCCAAGAACAAATACGTTAGCCCCATGCAAGATGGAATAACAAACAAATTATTACTTAAATATATAAGCATATGAAATAATGGAACATACAAATGTGCATGCACATTTGGAAACACTATTCCCAAGCAAGTTTTACAAAAGTTTATGATGAAATCCTCACGTTGATAAGCCATGCTTCATCAAAGCTTCAACCTTCTCCACGTAACAGGGGTCAGATTTGTTAATTGACATGGCTACATCCACTGAATCATTTGGGTTGGTGCCTTCTCTGGAAACAAACCCATATGAAAGGAGAAGCTCTCCATTTGATTTCTTGCCATAGGAGATGAAGACCTAAAATACAAGCATGGTCTCCAAAATAAGAACCACAGTCCTAAATGTCGTTGTAGTTTGAGCATATGAACCAATCTAAACAATAAGAAATTCATCAAAGCATTTTGCTCCATATAAAAAGCTCCAAGAGGTCAAGTGGTTGTTCTTGGAATAAAAAACAAGGGAAAAAACAGACACTATTCAGATTGTAAAGAAACGTTACCTAAGCAAGCAAGCATTACACAAAAGAAAGGTTTGCTTTTGGCATAGGTAAAGAAAGAAAGTGCATGTCCTACACGTGAAAGATGAACTAAACATCTCACGAAAAAACGAATGATATAAGACTATACTTCATCTAACCAAGAAGAATAGTACAACGATCAATGAGTCAACTTGGCACACTCACTCAGTTTGCAACCTCCAACTATGACATTTACCAATCACGTGAGACTCACGTATCCTAGCATTCAACCAGCTCATGATGCTTGTCTCCACATTAAATCATCGAAAGAAATAAATCAATTTTCTGAGCTGATTACAAGGTTATGAAATGCTGCTAATCTTCACAGGAAGCTGATATAAGATTCACAAAGCTCCAGCTTTCACAGTAAAACAAGCGTAATCGACACTGTTTTTATCCCAGAATTCAATCCAAGTTGATATCTAGTCTCTAGATCATATGGTGCCCTCCCTAAGTTGTACATTCAAAATAACAAAAGTACTTGCAAAGAGGAGTCAAGGCAAAAATACTCATTCACCTGCTCTCCTGGCTGGTAGGAACGATCAGTAGTAAATACAATGCCTTGTGATGATTTATCATAGTCCAAAAAAGTCTCCACCTGAACATTGGCATATGGCTAGTGATAAATGAATTGATATAAATGTAGCACAAAATAAAATCTCGAAAAAATTATACAGAATATATAATTGAAGAATCTAAAGAATGGGAAAACCTCAGAGCTATGATTAAGCATGTCTGCCCAAGGAACTAAAGTAACCCTTCCATCCATTGATGGTAACTTCACCTGTTATACCAAGATATAGTGAATAATAAATCAATTATACGTATGTTTCTACCAAGATATAGTGAATAACAAATCAATTATACTTATGCTTCTATTATCTTGGAAAAATTCTCAATGACAAATCTGTAAATCAGCTGTGCCTAGCTGGACCACTTATGGCAATTACTTGAAAAACTAACATACACATTTACTTACCAAACGTGAAAAAAGAATGCCAAACGACCATCTAAATGTGTCCATGTTATATACCTGAAACCAAATCAAACGAATTAGAAAAGGATCGATAAACCAATAATCCAAATTAAGTGTTGTTCACACCAGGCTATGAATTCTTTAGCTCCCTTACTTGCCTTAATCTCCTACCAAGGATGATGATCCCTCTCAAGACATGATGCTCCCCAATCTACCAACATATGACTTCATCTTTTTCTTTGAAAATTTCAATATATATCACTAAAATATTGACATTTATGTGGTATTTGACCATTTGGTACTGTCTTTGATTATCTCAGTGTTTAGTATCAAAACTGACTTAGCTTTCCAAACCATGAATGAAAATACCTCCTCAGGAAATAAATCACGTTGCTTGGAGAATATCCTGAGGTTTAGATCATTATATCTGCACACAGACACAGGAAATTATTTAGTCAGAATTCTCTCACCCTTCCTCTGTGCCCTTCTCCCTTTATATGTATGTATCGGCATTTCAGCTAAAACAACTTCAAGCCATGAGGTGTATACATTTACTAGTAACATTAAAGTCACGGCAACTACAGATAACAACTATTAAAGCATCTAATAAGAAATAACAATTATATGATGAGATTTTCACATCCTGCTATTTCAAAAAATTGTCAAAGTATAGATTTCTGAAACCATGTTCAGAATGGAAGACAGAAAGAGAAAACTCAAGTCATTGAGAGTGGAAATGCATACGTTCCAGTGACATCTGTGATTCGCTCAATGGCCCGCTCCCGAATCTCTGAAGCTACCAAGTACATGTCTAATTCAGATCTTGTCCTGAAATTATAATAAATTGCTGTAGAGAATAACATCTGAGACTAGATCTCTTTGCAAAACTAACAAAAAGAAAATGGAAACCACTAATAGATTACATGAAACACCTGAAAGATCAAGTGAGTGGCATAAAAACCAGTGTTACATGCTACAAGTGTCGAAGGTCTCTAGTACTTTGGTCTAAATAGTTGATACGACTAGACGGATCTGTATGATTATTATTTATGAACAAAATTATGTTTTCTAATATAATATAACTTCCAGTTCTTAAACATATAAGATGTGGATGGCGGGTCAAAATGGGTTCAGTATGGACCCTACCATGAGCCCCTTCACAGTTCTTATCTATTTCTTATATATTAAT
>NW_006500340.1:3548034-3571121 GCF_000471905.2 Amborella trichopoda | reverse complement strand
AAAAGTAACGTAACTACGTAACGTTAGTCGTACTAGTGTTCGTACGTAAACGGAACGAACGTAGTACTAACGGAAGTAGTAGTTACTACTACTACTACTACTCTCTCTCTCTCTCTCTCTCTCTCTCTCTCTCTCTCTCTCACACACACACACACACACACAAAAATGCACACACAAATGTGTGAGACAATGGCTACTTTGTTATCACAAATCCGATGGTTGATTCAGATAATCATAAAATGTTCTATACTTCATACGAACCTAGAGTTAAGTACTCATCCAATGTTCATACTTATCCATCATCTAATGTCCATTCTTATACACTGGCGGTGGGAAATGAGTTTTTTTCCCCTGTTTAAGCTACATGTTATAAGTGGGAACAGCTGCTCATTGCCATTATCCACAGATAAGAACAGATGATGGGCCCAACACTTTACTGATATGAAGTAGAGAACCAGTCCCTTATATACCGAAGTAAATAAAGATTCACATCCATCTTGAGATCCCCATTTCTATCCTATGCAGGAAAAAATTTACTTTCATGTATCCTTTCATTAATAAAGGCAGTGAGTTGCTAAGGGAACATTTTCTACAACAAAATGCTTCTTTCGATAGCTCATCAAAAGAAAAAGAAAAGGCTTCTCTCGCTTAAACTATGAACAGAAAGATTATCCAAACTTGTGCTACTCCCAATGATACCACCATTTCTCAAAGCAATAAATATTGTTCACTACGACATTTGAAATGAAACGTATTTGATTCTGTGACATGCCAAGAATATCTTTATCCTCTCAGAATGATAAAGAACAATGCCATATACTTTGTAAGCTACGAAGCTAAATTATAGTACTTCTAAGTCATAAATTAATGAACTCTTTTTGCATTACTGATGCCAATGATTTATTTATAGCAAATGATTTCCCAAGGTCTTCACTTTCCAAGTTCTTGTCCAAATTTCATTAAGTCCATGCCATCAGCTAAATTTGATTGTTGCAGATTTGTATTATAAATTGCTAATATAATCTATGATATCACTTCAAAGTTTATTTAAAATACTTATCCTTTTTAAGCTTTGCACTGAAACCTCTTCAATTTCAATTACCTCTTCTTCCATCTTTAAAAAAAATGAAAAGTTCCTTCGATCATCTAATTGACTTCTGGTTTCAATTTAAGTCAGTTAACTCAGAAATGCAGACAAAACCATTATTTTTCACACATTCCGAACATATACACAGAGAGAGTCCATTTCCAAGAATTTGACAATTAGACGGACTGATTGGCATTGTGAGCAAGTAAAAACACACCGCACACATGCACACGCACAGAGTTGCACTTCATTTCCAAGAATTTAAGCATTAACTCCCCTGAGCTGGAGTCAATAACAAATGCAAGAACCCAGAGAGAGATAGAAGCAAAAACCATTGCCAATCTTTTGAGAATCAGAGCATACCGAATTGGCATCGATAACAAGAGAGGGAGGAACAAAAAGGAGCTTCTCTCCCTTTCTTATATTCTTCAAGGCTACCAGCCCTCTCTCCCCAACCTCAACCCTCTCAATCGCCATCTTCTGAGGAGGAAGCCCATTCTCCGAAAGCCATCTCTTCAAATACGAAGCATTCTCCGAGGAATCGATGTCACAGCCCCAACGAACTGCCCCGACTTCTTCTCTCTCAATTCCACAGCTGCCGCTCCTCGAAGGAGAAGAGACCGAAACGACCCTAAATTTGCATTGATTTTCTCTGCTTCTTCTAGTATTAGGGTTTGAAGCCGGGAAGGAGGGGAGGGAGGGCGTGAAAAAGCTTCTAGAAGCTTGTGGATGCTTCAAAGATGTAGAGATCGAAAGAACTGGGAGAATTGAAGGGAAATTTAGGGTTTTCTTGGGGTTAGGGTTAGGGATGGAGAACGAGGACGAGAAGAAGGTTACAGAAGCTTCGGCCATGGATGAGGGGAGAGTGAAGCGCAGAAGTGGCGGGAAGCTTATCTGCTTCCGCGGGCAAGGAAGGCGTTACGTTGGTAGAGGTTTTACTTAACTACCCTTTTTTTCTCGATATATATCTATTTTACGCCCATCTTATGAAACAAAAATTGGGCTTCATGTTATGAGTTGCCCCTTCGAAATATGTAAATGCGGCATGGGTCTCCTACAGTAGAAAATTAGCGTTTTCAAAGAGGGAAAAGTTCGTAAAGTTGATAAACTTTCTAATTGAACATCCCGACCGTATGAATACAAAGGAAAAATAATTTTACGTCCTAAAATAAGTGAGTCTTGTAACAAATCCTCACCTTGACTTGGATGCTATCGGGTCGGGTCAATGGTCAACCCAACCCAATCTATACATTATACATAAAATGTAACATATATGTTCAGTAAATAAAGCCTGATCTTTTTATTTAGACCTGGTCCCAACCCTTTGGGTAGGGTCTAGGTTTAATTGATTTGGGTCCAACTCAATTTCAGGGTTTTTTTCTAGACCTAATCACGTCTAGCTTAGTTAAGGGTTCACATGTACCGGAACCAATTCATTTCTAGCCTTATAAGCTTAGGAAATACCTTCTACCCAAGCCCCGAACGACCTTTAAGCCCCCAAAAGTGGTCCCTACCACCCTATCAATCCCTCTTTGTCATTCACATTGCAGGGCTGGTAGTAGGCCGATGCCTGGCCCTTTAAAACTTGGGGTTGGGTCAGAAAATGCAGTCGGCCCATGAAAATGCTCCTTGTTAGTAGTTTTTAAAGAAATTTTATAAAAAATACTCTTTTAGATTATTATTGTTAAAAAATTATCTTGAAAACTTTGCTCATACCCATTTTTACATCCCCCTCCCCACTTTAGATTTTCAAAATCTAAAGTTCTCTTTAGCCTTCAACAAGCTTGCTGGATGCAAAGAACATTTCGGATTTTGAAAATCTGAAATGCTATAAACTTGATATTGGGCTTGCAGGATGTAGTTTAGAACTTCGGATTTTCCCAATCCAACATTTAAAAAACTTTCAAATTTCAAAATCCAAAGTGTCTGTAAGCATTATAAACCTGGGAGAGGTCTAAGTGCTCTATTACAGATGTTAAACTTCACTTTCAACATCCAAAATAGGGACTATATCATGTTGAAAAATATGAATAAATTGGGTACAAATATAATAACATAAAAAAAATGGGGATTTCTTAAAGAATGACACTTTAAGAATCGCGTAAATTGCTCCACTTTTTAGCATAAATTAAAAAAACTCTTTTTGGGTCTCAAATATAACAAACGGTATTCTCTAATTGAGAGCAAGTGGTCCATCCAAACACTACCTTGGGACAAATGCACATAGGAGGAGGGGCTTTTTGACATTTGCATTCAGTGGTGGGCATTTCAGCCATTTGTGGACGGAATAGGGGTATTATGGTCATTATCCATTATATAGAGCAGAATATCATCACCAAAATCAAACTGGCCTCTTCCTTAGAAATGACACACAGTTTCTCTCTCCTCAGACCTTATTCCCTTACAAATTGCAGCCCAATTTCATATAATCTCTCTTCATTTCACCCACCATTCAGAATTCATAATCCCCAATATCAAAACCCAAACCCTAGAATCTCAAGAAAACTAACCATTAGGTCCCATCTTCCCCTCAAAAACCTCTGTAAAAGATCCAATTTCCACCACCCTTTGCCATTTAGGAAAGTGGGTTCTTCCCATTTGTGCAGAGACTCCATTGAAAACCAGGAAACAGAGGATCCAATATCAGAATTTGGCTCTCCTTTAGAGAGTGAAAGGGGGATTTCTGAAAACAATGGCGGAACTAAGGCTGATTGGACAACTTCAGTTCTGTTGTTTGGCCTCTGGGGAGTTCTCATGTACTATGTGTTCCTGCTCTCTCCCAACCAGACACCGGTAGGTGTCACAACCTCTCTCTCTCTCTAAAACTAATGTCCAAGACTCGAAATGTAGGATATGGAAGGACACAAACTCACAAATTACTCTTGTCTGTTAGATTTCAAAATGGGCTGTTATAAGTGTTACTGACTAGGCTCAAATTTCAGGGCACAAAAAAATCTCAAACACACATCAAGCTGTCCATTTTGACATCTAATGGTTAGTAGTAATTGTTGATTAGTAGTAATTGTGACCTCGTTGTAACAAAGATAAAGACAAATGATCTTATAATATACAATACCTTTAAGATTTGTCATTACAAAAATACCCTCAAATTTTTTTGTAACGGGGATGTACCTTTTGTCTGTTATTTTCTTTTTCCTAACTTTATCCTCACTCAGGATATTGAAAATTCAAAGGCACTAGTCAGCTTTTTTTTTTCTTCTTTAAAGTGATTTTTCACTTGAAAATCCAAAGTCATTCTTGACTTTGGAGTTTGAATATCAGAAGTTGCATTGATATGTTACTTACAATTCAACTTCGGATATTAAAAATCTGAAAGTCGAAGTGATCTTGGATTTTTATCCTAATATGACTTTAAAAAAAATTAATATGACTATGTATATTGAAAATCCAAAGTCATTTGTGACTTCAGATATTGAATATCCCAAATCAGGGTAAAATTGCAATTAAAAAATGTCAGAAAAATTAAGATGGTTTTTTATAGTTACAATTTTTATGTAAGGATGTATGGGAAAATGTCTCTTCTTGTTACATTGTCCTCTAGGTTGCAACAGGCTGGGCCTGGACCGAATTGCTCCAAAGGGGCCTGGCTCAGGCCTGGCTCACTAAGGGAAGGGCCTGGACTCTGTAGTTCTGGGCTGGCCAGGCCAACCCAGCCCATTGCCATCTTGCATTTACCAAAATGACCATTGTGTCCTCCGATGAATTTCAAATCATTTTCCCAATTAGCACCCCTAAGTAATTGTTGTAACATTCTATAGTATCTTTTTCTTTCATTGGGTAGGTCAGGGAAGGTGTCCCTAGTCCCTACCTATGGCAGGAATGGAACTGAAGACCTCACGATCCTGGCCACCTAGCCCTGAGCGCATTATTCATACAAGGACATTGTCCATAACGTCCCTAGATGATTTTAGGACATTTCCACAATTGACCATTTTCTTCCTTGTTCGATTTCAACATTATTTCAAATATTTTATTGGTGACTTCGATAAATTTGCAGTCCAGGGACGACTATTTTTTGCAAAAGCTGCTCAATCTGAAAGGGGATGATGGCTTTGTGATGAATCAAGTGTTGGTTTGCCTTTGGTACATCATGGGATTGTGGCCCTTGATATATGCCATGTTACTTATTCCAAGTGGTAGAAGGTATTCAAAACCAACAATCTTTTATATTTGTTGAAGTTTTTCTTCATGTAATTTGGAAGTGACCTCCACATGCTAAGAGCTATTATTAATTGCACTGAATAAAAACTCATTAATTGCAGTGAAGAAAAACTCAGTGAGTCCAACTTGGACTCGCTGGAATTACTCAGTCTTGGCATGCCGCTGCTGTACGTAACCAAACTCATGGGAACCAGCCGAGTCTTGCCTGATTCCAAATATTTTATTTATTTATCATCAGAACTTGGACTGAGTCTTTGACAGAGGTGGCAGAGTCCGAGTCTCCTGACTCGGGCCTAGCGACTCTTGACCTAAAGCCTTGTTTTTTAGAGAACCACCGATTAAATCCATGCTTGAATGCCATGCTGATAGAACTCATGTTTTGCCATATAACATGAGTATGTTATATATGTGTTTATCCATTTATCAAAGTAAAAATTGAAGCCACACAACCGCCTTACATTGCATATGACTCTACTCTGTATTGGGTTTTTGAGACCTACAGTTGTTTGTTTCTAGTTCCATGAAACCTACGAATTCTACAAAGAACATATGGAAATATTCTCAAAGAAATTTCGTTTCAGACTGGGATTTCCAAATAACATTTCAGAATAAGTGGTATCAACTTGAATATCTTTGAAATGCTTTTCTGGGGAAGGTAGACCTCTCAACATACTTTCTATTGGCGAACTATAGATTGTCACTTGCTGTTAAGGGAGATCTAGGCCATGAATGACATTCTTAAAGCTAGGGATAGTGACAAGATCGAACATTTTACACAGTTTGCTTGTCGAGTGAGACTACTTAATTGCATTTTCTTTGAAGGAAAAGCTGCTGTACTTTATGTAACTAGACATATAGGAAGAGAATACAATTTAAAACATTGAGATTTAGATGCATAATAAGTTACAAAAAGATGATGGACTCAATAAGAGAAAATGGAATGCATACCATAGAATCTGGTAGTGTAAACTGCAATTGAAGAAATCCAGTCTGAGAGTTTCTTCTATCATGGTATTACTTATATTTCCTAGCATGAACGATACACAAAAATATTTGTAAGTATATATGCATGTGTGTATGCGTAAGGCTCCCCTGACTTCCTATAGATTACGAGTATTTTTCTTCTGTGGTGTGTATGTATTTTTGCATACTTCTCTTAGGACTTCCCATTTTATAAACAGTAGTATTCCATTTTATTGCTTTACATAAATTTGATGTTTTAACACTAGTAACCATCATTTGATGCAGCACAGAAAGCAAAATTCCTGTTTGGCCATTCGTTTTATTATCATGTTTTGGTGGAGCATATGCCCTTCTGCCATATTTCGTTCTTTGGCGGCCACCACCACCAACTATTGAAGAAGCTGAGCTTGGGCAATGGCCGCTGAACTTTCTTGACTCCAAAATAACCTCTGTGGTATGATAAGCTGCAACTTTTGTTTGTTGATTATTCTTAGCCATGATTTGGGCTATTTGCTCTGTTGATTGAGATGGAATGTTCTTTTTCCGATGAGGAATGAGTGGTATTTTTCCTTAGATATTATTGGAATTTAACTAAAAATAAAGAAAAAGAATAAGTGGTTTTCGTTGTGAACAGGCATTAGCACTTGGTGGTTTGGGACTAATCATATATGCGGGTCTTGCAAGTGGCGATACATGGAAAGAATTCTATCAATACTTCAGAGAAAGCAAACTTGTAAGCTTCTTAAATCTTTGAATGTGAGTTTCCATTCATTTCTAGATGAGTTATAATTCTTGATCTGAAACTTCCAACAAGTGCTTCTCAGTTTGTGATATATGATATCAACCACTTATCAGAAAAGAGATACTTGACAGTCACCGGTTCTGGCAAAGCTGTTGGCATTCTTTGGGTTCTTTTGAGTTATTTCTTTGATGATCTCTCTCTCTCTCTCTCTCTCTCTCTCTCATCATTATACAGTAAATTTCTTAGGATGTATGTGTGTCCCATCATCATAAAATGAGCGCCCATGGTTTTGATTTAATAACAATTTCTATAAGCTTTGTTCTCTCTTTGCAGTAAATTTCTTACGATGTATATGTGTAACTCCTTATCATAAAACAAGCAACCTTGATTTCCATGATTTGGTAACAATCCATTGAGCTTTTGTTCTCTTCTTACAATGTAAGGATTTCTTCTCACAAATTAGAGTCCAAAAAAATACTGTTTCAGTGCATAAATTTATCTTACCTAACAATTAGGAATCTCTCCTTATAAAAAGATTTCCTTACATGTATGTTATTGAGATAAAAATTTCATTTTTCAGATTTCTTACTTTTTAGTTTTTAGAAAAATAAGAAATACAGTTTCCTATACAATGTCATTGTTTAATATTTTTTTAACCAGTTTAAAGAAGTGGAGTTGAGAGTAACTTTACCCTTGTATTATGGTGTCCTAATAAACAAATGACCATCTCAATTGCTAATGCTATGCTCCAGTTTTCGAAGCAGTCACCAATAGTGAACCATTTTAATGATTTGGAAGAGTTCTTGCTATGTTTTAGTTTTCAACAAAAGATCTCATCTAATATTTTAATTTTTTTCCCCTTAATTAGTTACTTGTGAGGCTGATAAGGATGAGAAACTAAGAAAGTGGAGTTATTGTTTTAGGAGATTATTTGATCAAGAATTCTCAATTGCAGGTCCATATCACATCCCTCGATTTCTCTTTACTCTCTGCCTTTGCTCCTTTTTGGGTCTACAATGATATGACTGTAAGAAAGTGGTAAGAATACTAAGACTCTAGAAAAGTTTGTTCTCAACTTTCATTCTTTCTTTACACAGAAAAATGAAAAGTGTTATTTACTTGCAGGTATGATAAAGGTTCTTGGTTATTGCCATTAACGCTTATTCCATTTCTTGGGCCTGTATTATACCTCGTCTTCCGGCCATCACTCTCTGAGATTACACCTGTGCGCTCGGCTGCAATCAAGGAAGAGTAAAGCCGCATATGTGGCTTTTCTTTTGTTTTGATATCGATCATTGTCGAGTTTTCATTTGTAACATGTAAATTTATCTTGTCCCCCATGAAGGAGAACTTTTTATTGGAGTTGAAATTTTGTTGATTATCGGTCACCAGAAATTAATAAAAGGAAGGGTTGATGATGCAGAGGGAGAGTAAAATTTTAATTTACCATACTAGCTATTGCCATGTTGCATGCCTTGGCAGAGGGAATCTTCTATTATCTAATGATGGTCATCTTAACTCACTCTGCAACCGCAAATTATTTCCTCCAAAAACTGCGGAAAATATTTACCCAAAAAAAAAAGCCTTAAAAAATTAAAGGAAATTATAAATATATCCTTAATTTTCTTTAGAAATATAAAATACCCTTTTAAAAAAAAAACAAATTATATCTATACCCAAAGTTTCACCAAATAAATTACGTCTATACCCAAAACAAATTAAAGCTTGACGGTCCATCATAGACTCACAACTCTAATACGACTTTGATGCCCAAAAAAGTATCCATACGGGTGACTCATGATGGTACATCATGGCTGCCCAAGGGACCAAAGGAATTCCTCGGGTATCATGAGCCCGCGAAAGGCATTCTAGGTCAAAAAAAAAAATTAAAAAAATAGGAGAGAAATCGTGTAAGGTTGGGGATAAACGTAAATTTTTTAAAAAAATAAAATAATAATAATACTTTTTTAATTTTAAAAAGTGGATTTTATCATAATTTCCCAAAATTAAAAATAAACATGAGGTATTAATATTCAATCAGATCTTTGATATAAATGCCTCCATAAAATCGCTTCTAAAATGTAAAACACGCCCCAAGTCCCCCATTTATTCAGCCAATCCAAGAATCACCACCCAATACATTGAACACCATGATTGAATCTTCTTGTGACCAGAATTGAATAAAACCAACCATTTTATTCCACAGGAGAATGCATTTTGAAAGGCTCAATCCAACAAATAAACTCTCTCTCAGCCTAGGCCTGTTTTAGTTCAGAAATCCATTGACCATTTGGCATGGATGTGTATACATACCCTGACAGTGTGTGGCCCGCCCCTGGCGCAGGTACATGGAGAGAGAGAGATATCTTAACATGTATCACATACTAGCCTAGAGAGAGAGAGAGAGAGAGAGCTTAACATGTATATACCACATAAAGTAGCTCAAGTTATTTCACCACAAGTCAATCGAGTTTTTAAATGCTACTTCTAGAAAAACCGGGTAAAAAACAGAACAAAAGGGGCATGATCCGGCATTAAACAAAGCACACCACCTAGCCGTTATGAAATAAAATAGAAAATCTATAGCATCCCAAACAACCTTACACTACGAGATAGAATGGAGTACAGTACTGGCATTAGCAATATTAGATATCGATGTTTCTACCGATACTTTAAATAAGTACAAGATTATTGACATCCTAATGCAGGTCAAGACCCGGCAGTTGCCGCAAACTTCTGGCCCCCTGCTGACCAATGTGTGTGAGAGAGAGAGAACTGGCGGCTAGATATCTGAGGTAACACACGCACATAGAGGGAGAGAGAGGTTGGCAATGGCCAGAAATCTGTGTACTGGTAGCACATGCACATAGATGATAGAGAGAGACAGTAGCCCAAGATCTGAAGCTCTCACACACAAACACACCAAAATTGGGGCACGCAATGGCTGAAAATGACACACACACACAGCAAAAAGTGGGGCAGGCAATGGCTGAAAATGAGTAAATGACATACCACCCCAAGGGGTTGATGTCATCGTGAAGGCAAAGAAGTTTGACTTTGAAAGCTCTAGACTTAGAAATCATTTGAGGTTCAGATATAAGACACTGGAATCTGTGTATGCTTCTCACTCATACAGGTTATGCACCTCGTCTTTGAACTTGGTCTTCAAATTTTCTCTCTTTATCTTGAGGGCAGCAGTTACCAATCCGGATTCTGGTGTCCATGGATCAGGCGACAACATGATCTTTGCCGGGATTTCAAACTTGTCTAGCTTTGCATCCTTTCCTGCCTGTACACAAAAAATTAGGGGCTTAAAGTTGAGAATCATTTTATTTTCATAAGTAGATCTGGTTTGTCATTACAAATGTAGGTTGGCAGCAAATATTTCGCTAGTTTCGTGTGGGTATGATTTAGAGGTGGGTTTTTTAAGAGATTATGAATTTTAGGAAGATTACCATCTTTGCTTCATGTTTGTGCTTTAGAGAGACAGATGAGGCTTTTTAGAGAGGTCACAGATCTCAGGAAGATGATTTTTCATTGTTGAACTGTGTGCTTCATTGAGATATACGAGTCGTCGGAGTGATAATGAATTTTAAGCAGATGGTTTGCTGTTCATGCGTGTGCATGTGTGTGTCTGTATGTGTGTGTGTGTGAGAGAGAGAGAGAGAGAGGGTTTTTCTCTTACCAAGAGATGAGTTACTTCACAGAGTAAGAACTTCAACAATACTGGTTTTCCTTTACTTTTGAGAGAGAAAGAGAGGTGACTCTTTTAGCACGTGCATGTGGGAATAAAAGGAGAAACTCGAAACCCAGGTAAAAACGCAAACATCGAATTTACACGTGAATGCACCCACATGTGCATCTCAACTCTCTAGGTGGTTGTCATCAACTATTTGGAGTATCAATATCACCATACATAGTTCAAAAGCAGCGTATACTCTCATAAAAGACAAAAGATGAAATTCCAAGGCAATTTCAGATTCCCCTAAAAAAGTAATTTCAGTATGTTAATCCTTCCACAAAAGATAGACTTGAAAAAGCTTAGAATAAGTCCTGAAAGGCAAATATTATAGATACTTGCTTAACAAAGAGAAAGCTCAACTACTGACCTTCATGAGAGCTTGCTGAACCTCTTTGATAGTTTCCTGCTTCTGGCACAGGTCCGTGAAATCCTTGCACTCAATACCTGAATTCTTGGCCCAGCTTTCAATAGAACGCCGTGATGGGACAACCAATGCGACACAGTAGCTGTGGAATGGGTCAGCATGCACCATAATATTGTCCACATAGTTGCTTGTTAACAAGGCTGCCTCAACCTATAACAAGGCACCAATTAGTTGTACCGCTCTTGTGATCCTTGATGATCAGAAGAGGTTAAAACATGAAATTTGATCTATAGATGAGGTTCAAATACCTTTCCAAGAGAAATATATTCTCCATGTTGAAGTTTCACTATATCCTTCTTTCTATCAATGATCTCTAGACAACCGTCAGGATGACATCTCCCAATATCACCAGTATAAAACCATCGAACCCCCTTTTCATCCGTCTGTGACATTTATAGTGTCATATAGTATTAGACGCTTGTAACGTGTGTTTAGTGATTACAATGTTTGAGTTAAAAGAGTTCCTTACCTTGTAAACCTCTTTAGTTTTTTCTTCATTTTTGAAATAACCAGGAGTTACACTCAGTCCCCCAATGACAACTTCCCCTCGAGGCATTGGTGTATCAGAAGTCCTATATCCACCCTCTTCCCAAGAAATAAGCTGTGGAATTGGAACAAACACATGCGGTGAGAATGTGAAAATTTGATTCACCCTCAAAAACCTATTTAACAGTGCTTAAGATAAAAGAAAGGGACATGCTAACTCCCATAGGCAAATGAGCTTAAGTCCAATAACTGGGCTGGGGGTTCTTGTGTTGGCTAGCCCATATTCAGTTTTATTTGCTACTTTGTTGATATGAAAAAGATGTAAAAAGTTCCTGGAAAATTCTCTGATAAAGGATATGAAATTTATTCGCTAAGAGCAAATTAGAAACTTTTATTGGCAAATGAGCTCAAGTCCAACCAGCTTTAGGGGCTCTTGTGTTGACTAACCAGCATTCTTTGTCACTTTTATTTATATGAAAAGAAACATAAAAGTTTGGGATGATTTTCTAATGGGAATGGGATTTGGAATTTCTTGCACTAAGAACAAATTAGAAGTTTCCGTTAGCCAAATAAAATATGAGATACCTTTACATAGCAACATGGAAGAGGAGGCCCCACACGACCAACAGATTCATCATCCCAATCAGAAAATGTGCCCCCAGCACATGTCTCAGTCAATCCATATGCCTGCTCTACTGGTGCCCTGAAGAGTACCAATCACATTATGATTCACTAATCCTGTAAAAGCTCCTAGTTATTTTGGAAACCAAAACTTACATACTACAATTTAAAACAAGAGAATATAAGCATAGGTGTCAAATGTTAAGACACAATGCATTCCTATGTTAGCAGACTATTTGAGGTCAATATGAACCGTGTAAAATCTTTTTGTATAGAACACTCGTTCATTTTATATTTCAAATAATCCTTGCCCAATATTATTCAGGACAAAAACATACAAAGAAATTAAAGATTTATAGGTTTCTTGGGAAAATAAAGAAAAGAAATAATCATTATTTTGGGAGGTCAGCAAAGGTATAATATTGATTACCCAAGGCATATATTAGTGAATCTTTGAGTGTCTCCTGACAAAGGAGCTCCACCACAAAGCACACCGCGAACATGTCCTCCGAGTATGGAACGTATTCTCTTGAAAACAATGAAATCCCACAAGACCTTTTCTAGTCCCCAAGCACCAAACCAGCTTCCCTCTATAGCTGCAAGCCTACGTTTGTATCCAATGTCAAAGAGCTTCTTTGACATCCCACCCTTTTCTTCAACCTATATATTTGTCACAACAATCAAGCATTTAGTTTAATCCAATGCATTCAAATACTCCAAATACAAGTGTGGACTCACTTAATCACCTTTTTCCTAACACCATCCCGTACACGATCTAAAATTGCAGGAACAGCTGCCATGAGTGTGGGTTTCAAGGCTGAAGCATCGCCTTCTGTTCCTTGTTTGATTTTATTCGATGTGTCAGTTAAAGTCCATGCTGAACCATAACCTATTGCACAGCCTGCAGCTAACATCACAGCCTGGAAATCAACACAATATCACCAAATCAGATACGGATAGTCTACTACGTTTTTTGACACCAATGAATGATATTGCATTATCTTACTTCAGCTGCCAACTCAAGAACATGTGCTAAAGGAAGATATGCCAAATAAATATCTTTGATGCCCAGATTGGGAATTGTTGTTATCACAGCTGCTGCAGTCGCAATAATATTTCCATGGGTCATCATCACTCCCTGCATTGTTGAACAAGACACTAGTCTTAATCATCGAGAAAAAGAACTGAAATACACAACATTGATGTCAATTACAAGCCGAAGAATAAAATGGTTGGTAATCAAAGAGACACCTTTAGTAAAATGAAAAGCATATCTAGGAAAAGGCAGCGCAGAACAAATTTGTAAGTAGTCACACATCCCACTTTCAACACCTTATCAAGTTCCCGGTAATTTATTAGAGAATTACCCTAGAGGTATTTCATATCATTCCAATAGTTTTCTTTCCAATGAATGCCCATTCCAATTGTTCTTTCATCGGTAATTTTTCATTCCATACAATAAGAATCACAAGAGTGATTCATACTCCAAGAAGCTTCCACTAAATAAATATATTAGTAGTGAGTTGTTAGGATTCTATATTAATTGCAACCATTTCTACTAAGAAATTGTTGGTAGGCGAAATCAGTGAAAAGTAAACAAAGTAATCATTTTCTTTCTTTTTTTTGAAGAAATTGTTTGCAAAGTAACTACTCTTGATAATTAATACAGAAGCAAATCGATTGTGCTGGGTACTAAGGCGTCATGGACACATGTAACTCTCCACGTTCAAGTTTGCATGAAATGTGCACAAGGGCAACTTATAAGTTTATGTGCAAGTTTTGGTAAAAAGTGTCTACACAAAGTTCATTACCAAAGATATCCATAGTTTGAAGTAAATGACAATACAAAGGACAGCATGGAAACCAACAGCCAATGATGTCGTCTTCAGGCAGCACATTCTGGTTACTGTTTAATTGTGCTAAAGAAATAAAAGTTTAATGTACAAATATTTAAATGAAAAAAAAGATCATATCAATTAGATAGGAGTTTGAAAAGAAAGAGATCAAGATTCAATACCCATTCTTATGTCACTCATTTTCTTCCTACACAAATATGGGGTGGATCCTAAAATTTATATTTCAGACTAATAAAGCAGGAAACTGGCCATACATGTGGTGGTATGAAAGAACAGTCCGTTCAAACCTTGGGTACTCCTGTGCTTCCACTTGTATACATGATGACCGCAATGTCAGTTTTGACTGGTAGTATTGGATCAGTGGGATTTTCTTTCCCAATTTTTTCAACTTCAGAAAAGGATGATAATATGCAATTTGGCATTTTCTCTGACAAACCAGAATCCACTGAAACTCCAGCATCTTCTATGTAAATTATGTTCTTGACAGTCTCCAAATTTGAACTTATAGCAGCCAATTTTTTGAGTTGTTTGGAGTCACATATCACTGTAGAGACCTGTGTCTGCAAAAGAAAGACAAACAACACACAGGATTTGAGCTGGATTAACTAGCTCTTTTGAGGTGTAACTGATGAGTTTATCTATATATTAGCATTAAGCACAACAGTGGGGATGACATTCGATGCAAAACTAATGAAATAAGTATTTGGCCCTTTTACAGAAAAAGACAGAAAAAGAATGTAAAGATGAGAACATGTTTGTTGGTCTGTTTTGCTCTGTAGGTCTAGCATCTCAATAGAACTACGCTAGTCAACAGCTAGAAGCACACTAGAATAAAAAAGTATGTTTCGAAATCCCAACTAAAATTCCAACCAACCAGAAATGAATACCACTCAGGTCAATGGTCCATATTTGTCTGGCTGGAACAGAGCACACATAGATCAGGCAAAAGAAAAGAAGAAGAAGAAAAAACTGAAGTGCTAAAAAAAAGGGCAAAAACACTAGGAGATAAATCCCTCCGGTTTACTCCCAGTATGATATAATTTTTTGCCTTATGTTCATATATTGCAGCTTCAAATGTCAAACTATACAATGACTTTAATAAAATACATCAGCCAAAACAACTCATTCCCACCTATTAGTAAAATTATAGACAAACTATAATATATTACATCACATGCATTGCTGGTGACACGACGAGTTGTTTGGCACTATCATTTAGATTCCAAGGCGATAACAAGTAACATAACTTCTTCGAGCAATACAGTACGAGAATTGGATAACTCACCTCATTAATTGAGTGGGTAAGAGCCTCTTCTCCCAAAGAAGCATAGATTGTAACAACCGTGATGCTCTTACGGAAACAACCCTATAGTAAAAAACAAAAATGATGTAAATTAATGCCAAAGTGTAAAGACAACCTTACTCCTTTTTATGTCCTGCATAGAAATGAGATGGCCTTCTAAAGTACAACTTATTATCAGGAGATGAATGCAATACCAAAATCCATAAAGAAAGGGAAGCATACCGTATATACTGAGCTTAGTATACACACTATAGAGTAACTTTTCATCTCCACTGTCCATCTCAAAGATGGATGGTGCAGATGAACCGCTCCACTGTATACTTATCAAAAAACACAACTCTGTGGACTTTGTTTGCTATAAATTAATTATAAAACATTTTTGTTGAAGGCACCTATAGGCAAATGAATTAGAGAATCCGAAACGATTAAAGACGGTCATTATATGATCAGTCATGTCACCTGCAAGGCGATAAACCATTCAGCCCTAGTTTCAGCAAAAATCACAACACGAAGGTTTGGATTATGCCCCAATTTCACAAGACCCGAAGCAAAATCACAAGCACGATTAAAAGTCTCTGTAAAACTCAACCATTCATATTCACCAAGATGGAGTTTCTCAAGAGGCCTTCCATCACCTGAGGTCATTGTTTCTCTACTGATAAGCTTTCTTGAACCAATAAACTTATTGCGACCGTACTTCGTGCAAGCCTGCTCGAAAAGAGCAGCAAGAGTTGAGGCCCCTTCCCATGGTAACTCAACCAAAGCATCAAATCTATTGTTTCTCACTGTAAAACCAGGCTCTCCACCAACTTCAACTGGAACTCCCCTTGTTTTGGCTTTCTTCTTTCCAAAGACCATTAAAGAAAGCAATATAGGAAGAAGAAACCCAAAAATAATAGTACCCACGTTCAAGAGTAGACCATGGTTTCCTGATACAAGTGCACCATACATTTCTTCCGAATTTTGTGACAGCAATGAGATTACCATTTGCTCATAGGGTTGCCGAGAAATGAATCTCCCCAACAATTTAATGGATCAATCTGAAACAAGAACTTGGATTAAGCATGTACCAATTGATTATAAACGTTTCAAGGCAAATGTATATAGCAAAAGAACAATGACTTTAGTGTCAGAATATGTGACCCCAAATTCCAAAAAGCTATAAATGTAGTTTTCTTAGAACAGAAGCTTAAAGATAGATATGAGATTATGTCTAACAAGAAAAGATTAAACTTTCAAAATCTACTCCTCAAGGAAGCACCCAGAAAAGGTTCATAGCATATCATCCTGATAGAGAAGAGTGATATATTCTCAAAATTAAACTGATCAGAACAGATATAAGAACCATATATTCTTAAAACTACTATCTTAAAAATGATATATTCTCAAAAATGCTTCAAGAAATGGTGCTTGATTTAATTAACCCTTGAATATTCTGATCAATAAGAGACTCCATAACAAATTAGTCCAATAAGAAACTCAATTTTTTATAATAATCTGAAGAATCTAGTGATTATTCAAGAAGTACTATAAGTAGTAATTAATGCTTACATTCTGAAAATTCAGAGAGTAGTAAACTGCAAAATCTTACTTGCTACTTTGTTTAAAAAAAAAAAATTAAAAACACAATGCAGTCCTTTTGCAGAAGTTTAACAATTTATGCTAGAGATTAAATCTTATATAGTAAAATTTTGATCCTCAAAAGATTTCAGTTAGAATTTTTAAAATGCCTTGACCTAGTGAACTCTATACACCCAGCAGTAAATTTCATTTAAAAAAAAAGTATGAACAACCAATAATCAGAGAAGCTAAATTGGCTTTAAAATTACTATCACACAGGAACCAAAGCTTAAATTTACCCTCTAAAAATAGATTTTGACTAAAAATACTATGCAGGGGCCTACAAAAGAAAGTACTAAACCAGAAAACACTAATTTAATTGTAAGAATCCGAAACTAAAAGAAAATTCACAATGAAGAATTTTAACAAGGAATTTCACTTTTTGTTATAAAAGATTGATCACACAAAAGGATTTTAAGTGAGATTCTTAAAACGATTTGAACGTCTGATCATTTCCATTAAAACTACCTTCATCAATCTAACGTGGTTTACACTCAAAATACTGTAAAAATAAACTAAAGCTTAAAATTAACAATTAAACTGCCATTTAAATGCATCATTTCTCACTGGAAAGCTACAGATGCTTCCACTCAATCAGACATCAATAAAAGGACAAAACAAAACTGGAACGATCCGATCAAAGACTTTAAATTTTTAACAGCTATAGAACTACAAGCCAGCTAAATGAACACAAATTAAACCTGAAAAAAGCAGAAATTCAAGAAAAAAAATGCAGAAGTGAGCACTCAAAATCAAAAGGAAAAAAAAAATGGAAATCTAACCGTACAAAATATGGAAAAAAACGCTCGTCTCGATCCTGAAACTCAAAGCTTCAAGGCGATGAAAATTTGATTGCAAAGAATTCTAAATAAAAGAGGAGACAGTAAAAGTTGCGTGTTAAAAATGACAAAAATACCCTGGTCATTTTTAAAGTGACCAAACCAAAGATGGGACTCCGGTTTTGGTCCACACAGAGATTTCGGTGCAATACCGACAGAATAGTGTGCATTTCGGACCTGATTTCGGAGATATTCCATTGCATTATTTCGGCTGAGCTTTTTATTGTCGAAAAAGTAACAGAAAAAATTTATATAAGGGTGGGCCCCTAAACAATCAAAGGCGCACCTCGTAAATTTAAAATTCATTAGAAAAGGCCGTTTCAATGGCTAAAAATACTTAAATGGATCATTTTGACATCAAGATGTATGGATAGAAGAAAAAATAAATTTTTAAGTCTCGAAAATAATACATTTTCAAGATTTTGTCAATTTTCAAGAATTTTTAATATTCATAGATATGTTCAATCTGTACTATTTTTTAAGTTTTAAATTTTATAATTAAATATAAAAATAAATTTTCAACCATTCACAAAGATTTCCATGACAGAAAAATATTTTTCGAGACTTTTTTCAACTTTGATCATTTAAGACCCAACCTTGGACAAACCACACCCAAAAGTAAACAAACTGTGAGGTTGGTATAAGATGCCTTCCTTGTACTAGGGCCTCTAAGCTTTGCTTGGAGATGTAAATATGGTGTCCAAAATCTTATAATGGCTTGAAAATCTATTTTTATTCATAATTATAAAATTTCAACTTTCGTAAAAATAATACAGATCGACCTTCTCTGTGAATATTAGAAAATATTGAATAGGAGGTTTAAATAATTTTGTTACAAGATATACTATATTTAAAAACTAAAATTTTTCTTTTTCTTCATATCCACGTATCTCGAGATTGAGATGATCAATTGGTGGATTTCCCGGCATAAGAGTACTTTCAACTAGAGAATTTTTAAGATGCACATTGCTTCAATAGTATAAGGTTGCAACCTTACATAAACTTTCTTCATAAGTAAAGCATGGTTTAAAAGGTTTGATTTTAGTTTATTATTTAATTCTTATTTTCAATAGTTTATCAATAGGGTTGTAAAAGTTGTTGATCCAGTTGATACCTCACTGAGCCGATTCCCGCCCAGAATTGGGTTAACTATATTTATAGTTCGGAACAGTATTTCATAAACTCATTACTCCCATCCTGTAACACATTTGTTTGATGATTTCAAATCATAGGAAAGATAATCTATGCAAAATCCTCTTTTTATTTTTTTTATTTTAAAAATTTGTCTAGATCACTGATTTAGCCGATACAAATCGGTATAACGGATGGATCCATGTTTTTTGTCTAAGAAGGGAGATGATCTTAAATTTTCTCTTAACATGTCCCATGTTCGGGTAAAAAAGTTGGGTTGTATTAAATAGACCGCCAACATAAATTTTATCGAAAACTTATGTTATCAAGATTTCTGAGGTCCAATGAGCTTATGGAAAAATATGATTTGGAAACATGAAATATTTTCATGGGGCCTAATCCTCATGTCTTTTCATCTAAGGGTGTGGTTTCTATAAGGTTGCAACCTTAAACAATCCAATTAAGGCGCACTTCCAAATTTTATCATAACGTGTAATTTTGGTGTAAAAAATTATTAGGATTATTTGAAATTCTATCTTTGTATCTAATTATAAAATTTTAAATTTCAAAAATAGTTAAAATCAAGTAGATCTATAAACATGTGAAAATCTTGAAAATTGATGGTCTAGATAATGTGACACAAGATGCGCTATTTTTGGGACTCAAAATATTTTTTTTTCGTATTCACACATCTCGATGTCAAGATGACCAATTAGAGGGTTTTTCAACCTTAAAACAACATTTTTGGATGGATTTTTGAGGTCCATCTTTACTTCTACATTTTAAAGTTGCAAGCTTGTATAAACTTTTTCCTTCATCTAAATCTTACTTTAAGTAGTCTATTCTGTTATTATGAATAACTAGACTAAGATAAATTTACGTAGCATGATGCCCGTTATAATTATCCTTGTATTATATTATAAAGCTGGCTTTGAAAAATGGTTGGACTTTTGTATCAGGTTCTTTTTATTTATCATTTCACCTTTTGAACCAGTTTTATTTTTATTTCCTTTTTATAGCAATATTGAAACCTCAAGTCAAAAGACAAATAAATTGGCTCATTTTGGCATCAGCTGGCTTTGGTAAGCGATTCTTAATAAATTATGAATCTTGTAATAGAAAGTGAAAGTATATAATGAGACTATTTACTTTTAGTATAAAGTGGTCATAATTAGTCTTGATAATTGGATGTAAAATTGGGTAGCTGTATTTATTGATTAAATTTAAAATTCAAAAGAAAATTCTTTCAAACTTTGTAATACACCCAAGCTATCAGATAGTTACAATTAATTTTGATTTCCTTGTACCAAAGGTAAATTGACTCATTATATATAATGACAATAAAAAAACAAAAACAATTATAGCTCAATCGAACATGTAGATTGAGACTAAACTAACTCCTAAATAAAAACGAGTTTCAAAATATTTAAAAATGGTGAAACTAAGGCCATGAATGGTCACAAAAGCCCAACCTTAGAGAAACATTGCATAGGAATTTGGAGAGAGAGGGGAAGACAGAGCCTATCGAGGATGGTATTAAGTTTGGGTGAGGTTTTTGCTTTTCAAGCAAGGCACATCTTTAAAATTTGTTGGAAGATGTAGTTTCCGTATTATGATGGCTAGAAACTCCATATTCAAGCTTAATTGTGAAATTAAAAGTTTAAAAATAATACTAATTGACCATCTGGGGTGGCAATGGGTTTGGTTCAGGCCGGACCCGAACCCAAACCATGACCCAAAAATATAATAGAGGCCTAGGACCCAACCGGACCTGACCCAAAATTTGAAATATCTATATATTTAAATATATTTTATAAATTGGGACCCAAAAATATATTGTGGAACACAAACTCGGATCCAGACCCAAATAGCATTCATGTCCAAAATTTTTGGATCTGTCGAGTCCAATTTTCGAACCCATACCCAGACCCAGTTCACATGTACTTGTCCAGTTCCATACTATTGCCACCACTAGACCATATCTATAAACACTTCAAAATTTAAAAAATAGACGGTCCATATAAGTTTTATAAGATGGATTATTTTTTAGGACTTGAAATTTTTTTATACTATACATCTCGAGATCGAGATAATCAATTGGAAATTAAACCAAACACTCTTTTATGTTGAATTTTTGAGGTGCATCTTAACTCTTTCCATTAAGTTTTGTTCATTGTTTTTGTTTGAGGAACCAGGGGTACAATAGGCATTATAGACAAAAACAAGCTCCAAGGTTACAAAAATATAAATTTAACATACTATTATATTATGAGTAATGATCATATAAGACCTTTTTTTACCCATATGTAAGTAGGATTTCAAAAGATTACTATTAAAATTGACATAAATCTCTAAAAAATTATCTTATGAATGTGAAATTTAATCTTTTTATAAGTTCACACCAAATTTGACTGTGATCTGTTTTTAGATCACACACGTATGGGTCGAAAGGATTTATAGGATCTTTTCTTTTATATTATATTATATTGAATACTTATCATTAAAGAAAAAAATATTGGCTGATTTTAACTTCTTCTAGAGACTGTGGGCATCACAGTTTTGGGGACGTGTAAAAAGGATAAGGGAGCAACTTGACACTTGGCCGACATTTTAATGGAGAGAATGAAAGTGGGGCACTGACTTTAAGGCGGAAGACGTAGGGTTAGCATTTTAAGGAATTTTGAGACATCAATTGACTTTAATACCTAATATTGAGAAGGACATAAAAAATTGTGGGTGTTGTTTTTCCAAGGAAATAAAATATGGGCTTGGGCCTTGGGAGACCAAACAATTCCTTGTCCAAATTTAGACAAAAATATCAGCACTCAACTCTCTTGTGACTTCGTACTCTTTGTTTGATTTTGAAGCTAAGTTATTCGGGGTTAAAAAGTTGGGAAATTATGAAAATATTTTTTTTAGATTCTTAAAAATAAATCTCAAATTTTTTAAAACTTCATTGATACAATTTTTTTATTTTTTTCTTCATTGTTTGTATTTTGTTTTTACAGAAAAACCCTTCATGATAGCCTTACATATGTGAAGGCATCACATCCGACTCAAAACATGATGAATTTTCAAACATCATGATGATTATTGGGTTATTGGAGATTGTAGAACATCACAACATTTTAAACAATGTGATGTCTCTCTTGACTATCACGGCATTTTAAATGTCGTGATGGTTATAAACATACTGAAAGTTTAAAATCATCATGATTTTCTTGTACATCATGATTTTTAAAACACTATGATGTCTCATTTGACCATCACGGTATTTTAAACACTATGATGGTATGAGCGTAGTGGAATTTCAAAATGATCATGGTCTATAGAGTGTCGTGATGTTTTCCTTATACATCATGGCTTTTCATAGTTTGCTGGGTACTTGAACTTTAAGAGCATCATGATCACAGTTTTGGGTCTACCGTGATGCTTTTATGGATCAAAGACTATCATGAAATGTATTTTCGTCAAAAAAATACAAACAATGAAACGAAGTAAAAAGATATGGATGAGATTTTAGAAAATTTGAGGTTAACTTCTAATAATCTAAAAAAATGTATTTTTTTTATAATTTCCCTAAAAAGTTTGAGTCTATTTGTCACACCCCAAGAATTTACAGTACTGTTATTCCTGAGATGTGACAGACAAAACATATATACATCTATTGATATGACAAATTTACAGTGACGAGGTCTTACAAAGTAAATAAAAAAAGCTAGCACAACAACAGTATCTTCCAAGGTTGATCTTGACTAGCACTCAAAATGAATCCGTAGTTATCCTGAAAAAATGTTTACCATAGTTTGATGAGTTTGGCTACTCAGTAAGTGATCATCATAATCCTAAAAATAATCATGATTTGAAAGATATCAATATTTACCAAAATGAGATCTATTAACAGAAATGCATCAACAGTTTCACTTTCAATAAATGCATAATTAAGGATAATCCGAATAATTGAAATGCATATAACACTTTAACGGTAGTGCATAATTCAAAGGATTTCACAAAATACCCTACTGGCATCCCAAGTAGGTCACCTATATACCCCATCAGTGTCCTGATGGGTCCACTTAATCCCTATCGAC
>NW_006500340.1:3493236-3514417 GCF_000471905.2 Amborella trichopoda | reverse complement strand
GAGAGAGAGAGAGAGGAACAAAACTATGTCGAACAATAATCGGGCGGGAATGAGAATTGAGAGGGGGTTTTGGGTTTAAGGGAATAGAGAAAGCGGGAGACGGGACGCTGCGATGCTTAGCTATTACTGATGGCGCGGGAACTGAGAGAAAAAATAACCGTGCACCAATTGATGTTCGAGGAATCGAAGCGGCCTCCGAAACCGGCCAAACAGCATGTCGACTAACCTGTAAACCGGCCGGTTCAAACTCGCTCAATGTCTTGATAGTTCAAAAAATGTTTAAAATATAACAAAATATATTTAAAATATGATTAAACAAAACACATTTAATTGAAATTGAAAAATGATGAAAAAATAAATAAATTTAAAAAAAACCAGTCCGATCCCTTTTTTACTAGATCCATAACAGGCTAAGCGATACTCGATCCAAATCACCTAATTCCGAATTGAATCACCGATTTTTAAAACACTGCTTTTATGTATCATTTTTCACAAATGACTTAAAAACATGCAAAGTTTAAAAGGGATTTTATGTCAGGAGAGCGTTCGGTCTTAATCACTCCTAGACATCTAAGTACATCATGAAGTTCAAAACTTTTTTTCTTTTTACAAGAGTAATGAATATTATTACAAATAAAAATGATTACAACAACGTTAAAGTAACAAACTAGATACAAATTGCGAATCCAATGATACTCCTTTCTTGATTAAATCATCGGCAATAGAATTTGCTTCTGTATAGACGTGATGAAAGGCAATAGTTACATCTGAATATAACTCAATCACTTTGCCAATGAGGTCTTGGCAAACTTTTAGAACAAGTAATTACATTATGAGAGTCTTCTTTAATGATCAGATTATTTGTCATACCTCTCTCCCTGTAGATCAGCAAACTTTGTAGCAAATATTCCAATTCCGCATGATTAGCAGTAACCTCCCCACAAGGCCATACAGAACAAAATACTATATGACCTTCGTGATTGTGACAAACACCCCCAACTCACGAAGGATCAAGATTACCAAAAGAAGAGCTATCAAAGTTTAGTTTCATACAGTCCATTGATGGTGGAATCCAAACACACCTTGGCCTCACCTTAACGGATATTTGCAAAACCAATTTTATCAAAGTTTTGTTCAACATCGCTCCTAAAGTCCCCAAACCTGCCTTTGAGATGCTAAACCAACTCCATACACAAAAATTAATTTTGCTTTTTAATTCATCCATACACAATCCTATAGTCATACCATCAAAGGTACGCCTATTTCTTTCGAGCCATAATTCCCATAAAAGAGCACCCCTCAAAATATCCCATAGTAAATTGTATGTCTTGGGAAGCCCAGGAATCTTCAGATGACTCATTAAGAAATTAGCAGAGGAAGGAATAAGTAAAGGTACTCTTATTTTCCGAATCACCCAACAACATAAAATGACAGGTATAACTTATAAGGGTCATGTAAAAATAGATAATCCACAATTTCCTCATCTTGTTTGTAAAAAAGACAGATATTGATGATAATATTTCCTCTTTTTCTTAAATTATTAATCATTAATATTTTATTTTGTGGCAAAATCCATATAAAAACTTGTACCTTATGGGGTATACGTCATTTCCAGATGTGGTCATGGAATAATAAAGTTCAAAACTTTTTTACAAATTTTAGTCAATAACACATTAACAACTACTCAATTTAAAATATAGTGAAAAGGAACCATTGTGACCTCCTTGTACTAATAGATAAAAATAGACCGCGTGGAGTACCGCTAGAGATAGATAATTTAATCAATTGACCCACTATGCAATGGCTTTTTAAATTAAGATATAGAAATGATGAAATGATAATTAGTGGATCTCTTAATATTGTTTTGATAAATTTCCCTTTTTATAAAAGAAGGGGTTAGTTTTTCCTACCCCTTTCATCGGACCCCGAACACAATTAGGAGTTTGTTTGATGCTTTGGTGAAAATTACTAAAAAACTTATTTAATGAAGAGAGAATAATATGCTTCCTTGGCTTGAGAGAGAGAGATTGGTAGGAAGATAAGGGATTATCGATAAAGAGATCATTTATTTTTATTACAAGGAGGTCACAATTATTCCCACTCCAAATATGTCAAATTTGATGGCTTGAGATAAGTCACGAAGTCTAAAAAAAAAAATTTATATATTTTTGTGTCTACAATAACACTCTTACAACCATCCATTTAGAAATCTATAGGATATGAATGATTGTAACCTCCTTGTACAGCAGATAAATAGTCTCTTTGTAGATAATACCACAAGACAATGAGCCAAAGAAAACAAAATAAGATTAGAAAAGTATACTAAAACACTAATAATACTAATGGCCGCATAGAAGTTCCCTCAGGTCCATATGACCGAGTATTTTACAATGCTTAAGAAAATAGAAAACTCATAGCCTCATGGTCCATAGACTTTAATGGAGACTGAACCAGAGATAATGCTATCCATGTCTTAAAGATTATAAGCATTATATTGGAAACATAATTTGTATATTTATCCATTTTATGCTAAATGCATCATAAAAAATATCAAATTTTTATCTAACCAACAAGAGATCATTCATCATAGTTAATGCATCCAAACATGGCCTAAGAAAGCAACTTCCTCGCTCTAATTATTGAACTACCAAGGTGACACGCATGTTGGGATGTGACACCCTCTCATCTTTGTGGAAATAGAATTTTTTTCCAAGGGAGAGGTTTTATAAGGTGCTCACTTTATACTATACGAGTAAGGAGGATCTTTAAATTTTGCCGAGAGTTAGTAATTCTGATGTCGAAAATCGGCTTGAATCGATGTTCAACCCTAATTATAAAATTTTAAATTCAAAAAATTGGTATAGAACAAGCCGATCTATAAAATATTGAGAATTTTGAAAATAGACAACTATGATAACTTATTACAAGATGCATTACTTTTAAGATTTGAAATTATTATATCCACACATATCAAGGTAGAGATGATCAATTTGAAGGTTTTTCAACTCAAGGCACTATTTTTTCTAGATTTTTGATGTGCACTTTACTTCTATGGTATAGGTTGCAATATTATATAAGTTTGTCCCTTTTTTTAACTAGAGCAATTCAAAAATCCAGTAGAAAAGAGTGCCCCAAAGTTGGAAAAATCTTCTAATTCATCATCTTAACCTCGAGATGTATTGATGTAAAAAAAAAAAAAGAGGTCTTAAACAACATATAGTGTAACAAGTCATCTGAACCATCGATTTTCAATATTTGTACGTGTTTATAAATCTGCTCAATCTGTACTATTTGTTGAATTCTAAATTTATAATTAGGAGGGTGCAGTTTGCATACAGATGCATCTGTAGGTATAGAGGTAAGGTGCGCCTTTAAATTTTATCATGGCATATAATTTTGATGTAAATATTCTTAAGATTATCTCAAAATCTATTTTTATATCTAATTATAAAATTTTAAATTTCAATAATGGTTAAAATCAAGTAGATCTATCAACATATGAAAATCTTGAAAATAGACGGTGCAGATAATATGTTGTAAAATGTACTATTTATGAGACTTAAAATCTTTTTATTTTTCATTGTCATACATCTCGATGCCAAGATGATCAATCAAGGGGTTTTTCAACATTAAAACTACTTTTTTCGATGGATTCTTGAGAGGCATCCGTAGTTCTACATGATAAGGTAGCATCCTTATATAAACTTTTTCCTAATTATAATCATTTACATAGACTTCGAACATCAGATTTCCGACACCTCGAACTACAAATTTGACAAAATTTAGAGATATGTTATACAAACCTCATCCTTTAATGAGGCCATTGGACGGCCTGTTCTCTGTCCAATCGAGAGAATAAGGCCATGGTCCAAACTCCAAACCCGACATGGCAAAGCAAGGGACCACCAAAATTTCAGAGCCATTTTTGTCTCCGATCTTTTCTAGCGCAGAATGTTACCAATAAATATGCTGCATAACTTTTTGTGCGCCACTTGTTGGACGGTTCACAACTCCTATTTAATACTTCTATCATTCAATCATGACCGTTCATTCAATTGTCGGCTGAAAACAATAATAATTAATGAATATTTCTATCTGATCCCATTTATTAACCTTATTAAATTCCAATATCTCCTCTCAACAGTCCTTATAAATATTTGGGTGGGTCCCACACGTTTTGTTCAGGTGTCATGGCCCCACAATCTACTCTCAAGCGTTGGCGTGCGAAGTGAAGGTCAATTTCGATATTATATTGTTTTTGAAGAGGATTGTTTACATAATTAAGCGAAGATGATTTTACACTTCCGTAGGAGCATACTATCCATTTACTCCTTCCGGTGAACCAGAAAAATTTTAGGATTCGAAGTTCTGGAGAGTAACTTCTTCTACTCATGGACCAATGTCAAATAAAAATTTCAAATTGCACACTATATGTACTCAAAAAAATAACATCGCAAGATTTAATAGAGACTGTCCAATTTTTTTAGCATGACGTCTAGGTGTTACAAAACTTAAAATTTGAATTTTCTCTTTGGAATTAATCATCTTATGATTCATAGTTAAATTCCAAAATTTTAGACTAAAAAGGTCCACAAATAGGTCTTCTGCCCAAAGGAGTAGATGAACAGTATGCTCTAGCGGGAGCACAATGTATACACTAAATAATTGATAGGTAGAAAATTTTCTAATTAATGTTAAGTGGGGTTCTCAGTGGATTTATTAATCATGCAATATTCATTGTTGGGCTTGGCTATTTATGGATGGGTGCAGTTTGTGCATCCAAATGGATAAATATTATTATCGAATATTTGAATGTATTCTGATATATTTTTCATTGAAACTATTCAAATGGCGCTTGGAGCTGTCTTACTTTTGTTTAGTTGAAAAAGGTGCCATCATACTTTCTTTCCATATCAATCTTTTCTATCCCAATGTCTCCATCATAGACTCTCTCAATCTTAATCCCCTTTCTCTCTCTCTCTATACACTGTCTCTGTTTCCTATGCTTTTCCACACATCTCTCCTCTGTTTCATCCCTTGTTTTAGTCATCTTGCTCTCTCTCATCCCTTGCTTTAGTCTCGACTCTTGAAGGACATGCATTATCTCTATTCATCATGTTGTCTTTTGTTCGAACATCTGGTCTATATTCATCATGTTGTCGTATACCCCGCAATCGAAACCGGACCGGTCTGTCCAGTCGATGTACTCCGTCCGGCTACTCTACCAGTCGAATGTATCTTTATTTATTTGGATCAAATTAAAAATTGAGTTTGATTGAAACTAGTCAAAATTAATGTTTGATTGATTTTGACCAGTTGGAATAAATAGTTTAATTTGTTTGACCAATTAAACAAAGTTGAACGACTTTTTAAAATAAACTTTATGTGTTTTATATTATGAGACCAATTACCTCTGATACAAGGTGGTCACAATTCTTTACAACCATTTGATGTCAAATTTGATAGCTTGGATGTGTCACAAAGTCCAAAAAAATTTCTTTTTAATTTTGAACTTGATCAATGGAATAATTGTAGCCACTCAATTTCACATCCAATGGTCATGATTATCATGACCACCTTGTATCAAAGGTAAATAGTCTTATTCTATACTCTCTCTATATATATATATTTCTTTTTTTATACATATATACTCTATCTAGTTCAACCAGCTATTGGACCAACTTTGACTAGACCAAATCCCTGTCTCGTTTACTAACTAATCCAATTCTGGTCACATTTGTTTCTTTGAGTACTTGAAAACTTGGCCAATATATCTCCAACACAAACGGAATCCTTGAAAACCAGTGAAGTCTCACCAATTTTCAAGATTTCATTATAAACTCATCCCAATTTTCATAAACTCGACTGATAAATTAAGACCGAATCAAGTTGACTCCAGTGCCCCCCGTTGTTGCTTTAGCCATGGTTTGTTCGAAATCTATCAGTTTTATCTTCTATCTTCCTTCTACATGAGCCTTTAAATTGTCTAGTTATTATTCTATAGGAATGTTGATCGAACCCACTGAGCCAACAGGTCAACCTGACCCATGTCTGGGTTTGGACCCAAACACTAGACTCGACAGGTCAAATCCAAGTCCAAGTAGGATCTAGTTAGATCCAGATCTACGTCACAAGGACCCGACAGACCCTTATACGCCCCTAACTTTTTCCCCAGCTCTCTCTCATATGAAGTTATGAACTTCTTGTTTTCTTCCATCTCTTATACCTGTCACCCAAAACCTCTATCTTGCTTTATTTCTGCATCTCAAACTGAGTAATAAACAATAGACTACCCCAAACTTTCAAATTCGAATCATATCACATGCTTGTTTTACTACCCTATGCCGTAAGCTGACCGTTCTGACCCTCCTCCTCTGCAAAAGTTTAAAAAATACATCCTCAAAATATAAATATAAATCTATGGTCTCTCAAGGCTAAAGGCCAACCCTTTCAACTCTTTATTGAAATTGAGAACTGACAGCAACAATTAACAAAGCAAAGATCATATAAGGGTGAGGTCCTAAACAATAATATTAACGTGCACCCCAAAAATTCACTAGAAGAGGTTGTTTCGATGCCTAAAAATCATCAAATCGATCATATTGGTCTCATCATGTATAGAAATGAGAAAACATAGATTTCAAATCTTGGATATAGTACACCTTGTATTGCATGTTTTGAACCGTCATTTTTCAAAATTTTTAAGTGTTTATAAATCTATTGGATCTACACTAATTTTAAAGACTTTAATTTTTAGAATTAAAATAAATTTTTAGGCCGTCACAAAGATTTTTAATGCAAAAACAATGTTTTTCGACGCTCTTTGAATATACATATTTTTTATTGTTTAGAGCCTCAACCTTACACAAACCACACTCGTTAACAAAGGCACAAAGAGTAAGACGAAATAGGGCAGTACCCTTAAAACAAAGGCACAAAGAGTAAAGATGACGAAATAGGGCAGCAGGTAGTCACATGTGCTATGTAGGGTTTTGGACGGTTTATTATAGGGCATTACCCATTTATAAACTTTGATAGTACGCAAAGAAACTCACTTTTAGTTTTTCTTGTTCATATGTAAATATCATTTTGAATTTTATTTACCCCATGGTCACAGTAAATATTTTTACAAAACCTGAAATGCAATTAAATCTATAGAGAGATATATGGTCCTTTATGGCCTGACCTGGAAATGATTATCTGTTTTTTTTTTAGTATCCACCATATTGTTATCTGAATAAACTTACGAATAGTTCTATATATACGTTTATCTAAAAAGTTAAATAATTAGACAATATTATATATAATACAACATGTACCGGACAAATGAGATAATAATATTAACTAAATTATATTAATATTTTTTGGTGAATAAAATCTATTAATATTAGATAAGATATTATATTATATGTAAAGTTAATTGTCATTCAAACATGCTCCTATTAAACTTGGTAGAATGATAGCCCAAGCCATTATGGGCTCTCCCAAGCTATAGCGAAATTCCGATTTTATAGCAAGTTTAAGCGATAGTTGATTAGGGGCAAGAATGTTTCGATCGGTAAAATATGAAGACTTTGGAAGGTGAGGAGGGAGTTGGTTTCTTTTACTCCGTAATGTTGCGCAATTACCCTATGGTAGGGTTGTTGCCCAATTACCCTATGGTAGGGTTGTAAATAGTGTGTTGCAATTTTTTTTTATCTTCTATTAATCGCGAATGGGTAGGGGGTTTTCTTTCCCCACTGATTTACCAAAAAAAAAAAAGGTCTCTCAACCGGCTGCATCCTTCCAAGTCAGGCTCTCAAGATTAGGTATTTTCAGCTCAAGCTCTCTTGAACCTGGGTTCTCAAGAGCCAAGATTTTATGTTTCTATGGATTTTCAAACACCAGTGTCAAACGTGCACAAAGTAAAACCTCTGGTAACCCAAGATGGGGTACATTTACATCTAGAGAATTCCATTTCCAGGCCAAAAGTCGATCATATGTATCATAACATGATTTCCCTATCAGAGTATTATGTGCATTTACTTCAAGCCTACTAAATATTAATTTCAAAAGGGAAACTATATGATAAGTTTTTTTTTTTTTTTAAAAAAAACGTAATTACTCCTGACCATCAAAGGTAGAAATTAGCAATAAGGGTATACACCACTGACCAAGCCCGAAGCCTGCAAATTTGTCTTTTGCAATGCAAAGAAATGCTAGCCATTCAATTACAAATCTAAATGATTTAGGGATTTGATCTTTTGCACATGAAAACTTACAATGTCATTGTCTGCTAATGTTTCAAAAAGTGGATGGGTTGGGAGAATTGGCCTTCTGGATTAAGGTCTGGCATGGATTAAGGTCTGTGCCAGTGAACTAGCAATCCAGATTAACAAACTGGGTTGATTTTTGCAGTGTGAGAATCAAGCACAAAAAGGAAAATATTAATTTTAATATTGAAAAAATAAAATTTTAAAATGTAAAACGTGTGACAATTGGGCAATTCAATTCGTCTGGTTGCCTGTCAGTCTCGCCCAGTTATTTGACAAAACTAGATGAGTCTATTGGAATTAGACTAATTCATAGTTCTAACTATAGGTAGGCCCCACAGATTCCCAATTTAGATAGGTGATTTCTAATCTCAAATAGAAACTTCTGAAATACTATTTTTCCGAGTCCAATAGTAGCTATATTTAGGCATAAATGAGAGAACAACTTCCACTTTTCAATTTTTTTTTGTTTGACAAGTGTGCTTGATTTTATTAGATCAAAAGGTAGTTACATCGCAAAATTACAATAAATAAGAAGAAACAATTAACGAGTCCATAGATACACCCCTCTTCGCCGAGTTATCTACAACCTCATTGGCTTCTCTATAGACAACGTCATTAGCTTCCCTATAGACATAGTTGAAACTCACCGAGCATACAACAATAAACTCCGTAACCTGTGACCATAACAGTCTGAGTTGCCAAAGTGGTCTAAAAATTTTATTACACGAGTTTATCACATAAGTGAATCACCTTCTATAACCAACCAACCAAACAGTTCCCCAACTCTATCCTCCAAATCAAAAGCCCTTGTAATAAGGTCAGCCATGATTAACAGTTACCATTCTACAAAAGGCTTTTGTGTATTTTAGGCAATTCAGTGGGATAGACAAAACCTTACCTATTTTTAAACGTGGTGATTAGGGTGTGGGTTGCTACTACCGCGATCCCTGCCCCTTTTCCGATCCCACAAGGGCATGCAAAGCAAGAAATAACACTTTCGGATGCATTTTGTTTTTTTATAGAGAGACAGAGAATATAATTCCATTCATACAATCCACAACCAAATGCATACATTTTTCTTTTCGATATAAGGTGTATTTACATCTTGGAGATAGAAAAATTCCTAATATGGAGAACAGTAATATAATAGAGAGAGAGAGGGAGAGGGGGAGAGAGAGTCTTTCTTCCGGGTTGCCCAGCTAGGGTGGCAATGGGTTGGGTCCGATTGGACCTGGACCCGAATCCAAATACTATTCAAGTCCAAATTTTGAACCTGTATTCGAACCTATCGGGTCTTGGGTCTACCCATCGGATCCTAAGTATAGTCGGATCTATTGCCACCATATGACCATAAGCTTATTTTATTTTTTGCCCTTTTTAACCATCATATAACTTATGGCTATAAGTTTATTTTTTTTGCCAATAATATTTTAAAATGTTACCAATATTGTGACAATATTAACACCTAAAGCGTGCCTGCACATGATTGCATCATATATGTCATGACTACAAGTATGGGTCGGGTATAGCTAGCCCGGGACCTAAACTCGAAACCAGATTTAAATAATATTCGGGTCCAAAATTGTGGACCCATAACTGAATCCGAGGTCTGAGTGTCCCCGTGGGTCACGGGTGTAACATTGCCACCCTTAAGATTACCTTATTTGAAAAAAGAAGGGCTATTTTTGCTATTTTTGGAGCGAGACAGAGTATTTCTTTTGGGTAGCTCAACTGAAACAAGGCTATTTTTGCCATTTTTGGAGGGAGATAATAAAGCTTTCTCATTCATGTCGCTTTCCCTAAGTCGACCATGGACATTAACTCTCATTGACTTCAAATGTGGGCTAAGTGGCAATTCCGCAATAATTCATGATTCTAGTACCATTTGTTAACTCGTACCATGGCTTTTACTTTTACCCTTGTTAGCCCCACAAGTACCACCGCCCAGGCTACTTTTGCCACCACTTTTTCATAGTTTCACTCATTATATTAGTTTTTGACATTAGGAACATTGGTGTATTTATTACCAATCATTTGTTAAGGTTGTTAACAAGTGGGCATGGGTTAGTCTCAACCCCAATCCAACTAAGTCTAAGTCAGACCCAAGTAAGTTGTATTTAAGTCAATTGGACCCTAATGGGTTTGGGTTAGAGCCAAGTAAAAATGATTGACATATTAATAAAATAAAATAATATAAAATATAAATTCAATATTTGATTATATAAGCTAATCCTAATTAATTGGGAAAAGGTTTTGATGATGAAATATATAGTTGGCTTGATGTCACCCGGACCCAACCATGCCTAAATTTGTTCAGGTTGGATTGTTGTAATAGGTCTTGAACCCAAACTGGCTGGTCGACCCAAGCCCTTTTGAGACCGATTATTTATTTTCATTTGTTTGAAAAAAGTTTATATAAAGCATCCACTTTATGCTATAGAAGTAAGTCACATCTAAGGAACTCATGATGATACAAAATCCTCAAATTAATCATCTCGACTTCAAGATCTATGTATAAGTAAAAAATATTTCAAATCATGACAATTAATGCATTTCGTAATACATCATCTATGGATTATCTATTTTCAAACGGTTTCTATGAGACTTGTAATTCTGAGTCAGATAAAATGAAAAGACTTACAATGGTTGTGAAGAAAGAGAGAGGCAGCACCGGCTGTGAAAAGAGACAGGCAGTGCCGGCTGTGAAGAGAGAGGGGCAACACCGGCTGTGAAGAGAGAAGGGCAGCGCCGGTTGTGAAGAGAGAGGGGGCAGTACCGTCTGTGTATAGAGAGAGTTATCATCGTACGTGTAATGGGTAAAGCTGTGCGTGAATGCCAGGGGAGGGAACCTCTTTATGTTGTGCTTGCGAGAGCACCACATGACACTTGCATGAGTATGAGCATGAGCATAAGCACCACATGACACTTGCATGACCATAAGCACCACATGTCACTTGCATGAGCATGAGCGCCACATGGCACTTACATGCCATTTAGCCCTTGCATGAATGACACTTGTCACTTGCATGTTATCTCCCGTTTATGCTTATAAGTACCCTCACGTCCTCCCTCTCAAGAGTTTTGCATCTTCTCTCTCTCCTAAATTTTCCCCCCTTTAAACCCTTAGAAATTCCAACCCTTTGTGCTCACTGTTGAGAGATTTGAAAAGTGAGCTGTGTGAATGATTTTGGATTACCATTGACGCACAAGGTAAGTAGATTATGTTATTATGTGTTCATAATATGAAGCATGATTTTTAAGCATGAAAGTATGAGATTTAAGCATGAATTTTCATGAATAAAGTGTGAATTAAGCATGAATGAAGCATGGATTAGGCTTGAAGTTAAGCATGTATGTTTGTGTTCTATTTTTCCAGCAATTATGTCTTGTTTGTATGACAAGTTGGGCACTGTTATCACTCTTGTGGATCCTAAAATTCTGTGAACGATGGTTGTATGAGTCTAATTTAAGATAGAAAAGGTTTCATCTTGTTATTTTGTATGGATTTGAAGTTATGGTGTGGTATTTGGAATGTGTCATGATTATACTGTGATTTTCCAGGGAATTTACATGCTTTTGTAATGAGATTTTGACTGAACAAATAATATCCAATTGGCCTCAAATTACTATCATTTGAAAGGTTTATGAATCTACTTTGAGTTTGGTGTTTATGACTAGCTGAGATTCTTTGTGGTTTGAAAGATATGCTTCATTTTATGCATATATGTCACTGTTATTAGACTGTGATAATTTTCAGAAATGTTACTTCTATTGTACTGAGAGTTTGACTAAGCAATTGAAGTCCAAATGATACAAAATCACAGCCATTTAAAATATAAATGAGTCTACATCGTCTAACATTGGCATTGTGACGATGTGATGTGATATGATATGATTGTGATAAGTGATTTATTGACGTGCTTTGAGTGTATTGCACAACTGGTTGTTAACATAGTGATATCTCTCGTGATCTGGAATTTCTCTGCATGCTTTGGGCATATTGCATTGACTGGAATATGTGACTTCTGAGTACACATGAGGTGATATGTAACCGTTGGTATACGGTGAATGTGTGAGTAGATGTGATATTGACCACTATACAATAGGTCACCCATTGCATAGTGTTTTATATTACATCTTGACATGTCTCATCTTATAAGCATTATTTGATTCAGAGCATTCACAGTGTCATGATATTCACTAATTAAGAGTATTCACAGTTTCATGATAAACCCTATTTCAGGTGTGGCAGGTTCACAGAAAATGGGCATAGCATCTGGTTTACAAGGAATCGCAACTTGGTTATAATATCACAATTGAAGTAAACACAGCTATCTCTCGTTCAAAAAGCGGTATGGAGTCAATTGAGAGTTGTTTGATCAGTCCACACTTAGGTACAACATAAACATCAGTTTAGGGGTTTTTGCATTTTACTAGTAGTGACCTGACCCTCTTAACAAAGGCATAACTCTCAATCTAGAGGGAATATCAAGATGATTCTAACATGCAACTTTAAGCACACATACAGATCTTTATGATGGCAGTGGTTTAGGAGCAATAAGACTTCATTTAATCAGCCAAAACCATAGCAACAGAGGCAACAATTTGGTATTTCAATGAATCTGCTAAGAGCGACATGCCTCACAATTTGGATCATAGCTTCCTAATCATACAAAATTTGAATTGGGTTGAAATATCAAAATCACAGTAGACTCATGTCTCTTTCAAATGGCTATAATTTTGTGTCATTTGGACTTCAATTGCTTGGTCAAACTCTTAGTACGACAAAAGTAACATTTCTAAAAATTATCACAGTATACTAACATTGACATATATGCACAAAATGAAGCATATCTTCCAAACCATCAAGAATCTCAGCTAGTCATAAACACCAAACTCAAAGTAAACTCATAGACCTTTCAAATGGTGGTGATTTGATGCCAATTGGATATCATTTGTTCAGTCAAAATCTCATTACAAAAGCATGTAAATTCCCTGAAAAATCATAGTACAATCATGACATATTCCAAATACCACTCCATAACTTCAAATCCATACAAGATAACAACATGAAACATTTTATATCTTAAACTAGACTCACACAAGTATCATTCACATAATTTCAGGATCCACAAGAGTGATAACAATGCTCAACTTATCATACAAACAAGAACTAATTGCTGGAAAAACATAACACAAACATAGATGATTAACTTCAAGCCTAATACATGCTTCATTCATGCTTAATTCATGGAAATTCACACTTTATTCATGCTTAATTCATGGAAATTCATGCTTAAATCTCAAACTTTCATGCTTAAGAATCATGCTTCATATTATGGACACATAATAGCATAATCTACTTACCTTGTACTCCAATGGTGATCCCAAATCCTTCAGCTCACTCTTCAAGCCTCTCAACAGTGGGCATAAAGAGCTGGAATTTCTAAGGGTTTAAAGGGGGGGAAACGTGGGAGAGAGAGAAGATGCAAAACTCTTGAGAGAGATGATGTGGGGGTACTTATAAGCATAAAGGAGAGGTAACATGCAAGTGACAAGTGTCATTTATGCAAGGGCTAAATGATATGTAAGTGCCATGTGGTGCTCATGCTCATGCAAGTATCATGTGGTGCTCATGCTCATGCTCATGCAAGTGACATGTGGTGCTCATGCAGGCACAACATAAAAAGGTTTCCCCTCGGCATTCACGCATGGTGTTACCCATTACACGCATGTCGATAGCTCTCTTTCTACATAGACGGCGTTGCCCCTCTCTCTTCACAATCGGCTGCCGTTCTCTCTTCACAGTACTTCCTCTCTCTCTTCACAGTCGGCACTGCCTCTCTCTCTCTTGACAGTCATGTAAGTCTTTTCTTTTTCTCTAACTCAGAAAAATTTGGGTCGTTACACAACTAGCCCACATATTGTAGAAATGCGGGCTAGTCAATAAATATATTTTTTAAATATAAATTGATCATAATTTTTAGAGAATATACAATCTTTAACATGGAGATCATGAATATGACTTTTTTTTTTTGTAAACTAAAGATAATAATTATATTAGGAAAACATTTAGATTGTTATTTACACTTGTTTTTAGATGGACCATATGTTCGCATCCATCTTTAAGATGAACGCTTTATACCTCTGGACAACATATTGTAGAAATGCGGTCCAACCTGCATGAAACAATTTTCCTTTTCAAAATTTCTAATTTTTATAGGTATGTTCTTTATGTACCAATTTTAAAAAGAAAATTGTTTCATGTGGGCTGGATTGCATTTCTACATATACAGTCCTGAAAGTGTAAAGCATCCATTTTAAAGATGAATGCAAGTTGGTATTGCATCTAAAAACAATAGAAACTAAAAGTTCAAATGTTTTTTTACTATAATTATTATTTTTAGTCTTTAAAATTTATTTATTTTTTCATATTCATGATCTCCATGTTAGAGATTACATGTCCTTAAAAATTAAACCTTAAAATCCATCTCAAAAACATATTTATTAAAAGGCCCGCATTTTCTACTTATACGGCTTGGCCGCATAAACATGGGATCCATTTTAAAATTTTAAATTTTATAATTAAAGGGGCCGATGATGGCCTTATACAATTCACACCCGTACTTTTGGGTGTTTTACTAAAAATAAAGGTTGGTTTAGTGTTTTATAATTAAATGACATTTTCGAACGATGCGAGGAAGCTGAGCTGGACTGCCCGCATTTGGCAGCTCTTTGCAGAGGCAGTCCTCCTGTATATAAACCCTAGGAACTCATTTCAAACTTTTAGGAAACCCTAAATTTTCTCTTTTAAACCCTGGAATCACAGAGATTTTTCTTGTATCTGTTTTCTTCTCTGCAATTTTTTGGGGAGTCCTCCATAGCTATAGGACGGGCCGTTGGTTTGGTTGTGGAATTTGAACTGATTATCGGTTTTCAACGGGTGTCAAAACCGGTATTTTCATGGCTTTTACGAGGCCTGAGAAGCTCTAATAGCTTTGGAATCTGAAATTCAGAGGTTGCATATTTTTTTGGGGAAATTTCTCGATTTGATCAAGTATTGCAGATGCTTTGTGATGATGTATTATTTGGAGAGTTTTTCTGGTTTTGGGAGATGATGGCGGCTCAGAATGGATGGATTTTATATATATGATGAAGAGTTTATAGAAAGAACGCTTTTTTGAAGTATTTCAGGTGTAAATTTGATGTAAGTTTATCTTTTTCCTTTTCTATTTGTGTTTTAGATTTTACAATGAAAGTGTCTTGCTTGATAATAAACAATTTTAATAACAGGTTATCGAAATTTTGAACTTTCTACTATTCAGAGTTTTTGGATGTTTTATGATGAATTTTATTTACGCACTGGGAATAAACTGTGGAAATTGTATGATGAGATGAAACTTGATGGATCACGGGTTTTAGTTTTGTTGTATTTGTGGTATTTGTCTGCCTTTCTCCAGTAGTTTTCATGTGAGGGACTTCTGTTCTTAAATAAAAAAAGTGTTATTTGAGAGCCTCAAATTTTATATTGCAGATGTGCGGTTCAAAGGATTCGTTGTTCTGGGTGAACAATCCCAACTTGCCTAAAAAACAAAAAGAAAGAGAAAAAAGTTGAACAGTTCATATTGCTTAAAAGATGAAAAAAAGGCTCCTCATCATTTCCACAGGAGACATACATGCATTATGTGACGTTTTGTTGGACTTTCAGAATAGGCAGGACACCATACCGTTCTTATGTAGATTTTGGATACTTGGAGTTAGCTGAACTTGTTCTTCAAGTTTGGTTATTGAGGTATATGCATTGATAGTTTAGGTCTCATGAGGTCCATTTTCATCTTCAGTGATGTTTCAAAGTGTGAATTGGCATACCAGTTCATGCCTGCTTGCATTTCTAGAAACCAAGTTTCCATTGTAGATATCGATATCTACTTTCGGGATCAAGGGTTTCTGTTTTGCTAAAATCTAAAAACAAGTGCCCAAACTCCGAAACTTTCAACGCTGAAGGATGGTGGGCGTTTACATTGACCTTTTGTGTTTCTTGAAATTCCAGAGCTCGTCATGATTCATGAATGAAAATTTATGGACTTGGGTAGCTGCTTAATAGACAAGTCATGTGACTTATTTGAATTAATTGGGTTATGCGACACGTTTCCCCTTTTCTATTAGAGTTATCCAGTTGTTTGGGTTCATAGGTTAGACATGGTTGGGTATTGAGACTATTTGGCAGGTTTAAATATTGCATGATATGATGCGTAAGCACTTCACATAATATGAGGATGTAATTTCCTCTTTCTTATTTCTACAATTTTTTTTTTAAATGTCCTTATTTCTACCATTCTTCAAAATAGCATGCGCTCAATAATGTGTTAACTGTGCCAGAATTTTACAGAGATCAGTTAATGGAAGAACATAGTCTTTTGTTTTGAGCCATCATCGTAATGAAGTGTTGGGTGGGGAGACAATAAATAACATGCTCTTAGATTCCATAGCCACAATGAGAGACATTCATGGTGGTCCTGATGGCTTTGCCATTCTTTATCATGTTTTAATATTTGCACGACATCATCAAATAAGACTTTTTAATGACGATTGCCTTATGTAACAAGTTGAACTTGACAGCTAGTAGGTATTTGTATGCGAGTGACTTGCAAGGATCCATTTTCTATTTTTCATATTTCTTTCATTGGCAATAACCCTTACCATGAGCTACAATTGGTTGCAAGTAACATATTGGTGTACTTGATCACTTCTTGATAGAACAATATGATCCTGACCATGGGAACTACGTGCCCCCTGTTGTTTGATATATATTAGTGATGAGTGCCAAAAGATATTGAAGTGGCCTTTGTTTGCAATGAAACCCAAAGGATTCTTCAGTGGGGCTAATTAAGAACCATCAATGGGTTCTTTGTGGGGATTTGACCAAGATTCAAAGGTCACTTCACAGGTTTGTATTGATTTCTGATGCTGTGAGTGCTGCCGTTGCATTCTCAAGAATGGCATCTACTGCATGCTTAGAAGGAGTTTGTTTGCTGTTATGTCAAGTCCTCGAGGGCCCTTGAGGGCATGGAATGTGTTGACAGCGTTGTAGGACTACACTAAGTTTAGACAGTATGTAGTAAGGGTGGGAGAAGTTGGGACGTGATGCTTTTGTGAACTGTGATTTCTCAATTTAGTGGATTTTGTTTGTCTTGATAGTCCAAATGACTAGTTGATGGTGAATATGTATAGGGGTAATGATCATTGTGATGGCATATATTATTTATAACAGGCGGGCATATACACTCCTCAAACTAAACCTGACTGCTTATGAGGGTAGCTGGTGAGGATTTGGCAGTGTGTTGGTAGTTGGTGGTTTGGCAAAGTCATTCATTTCGATGACATTCGCCTTGAATCTTGATGTAGCCATTGCTGCCAGTACATGAGTGTTGCCTGATTGTTTACGACCTCAACCTTATATAAACTTTTCCCTTATATAATTTCCATTTTATAATATTAATTAAGCGTTTGGAGAGGTGGTAGATTGTTTTTAATGCAAGGCGTTGAGAGTTTGAACCCCATTGCAAACATATTTTTTTACAACTAATGAAAATTACATTAAGCATATATAATTTAGTTATCCCTTTCTTACCATTCAACAAGTAATGGTGATGTCATAGCATGTGAAGGTGTGGTATAGGTTGAGTGGGGTTCCATTCCCAGTGTTAGCAGTGGTTACCTTTTAATTGCTAGAGAATAGTACAGAGAGAGAGGGGGTTACCTTTTTATTGCTAGAGAATAGGAGAGAGAGAGAGAGAGTATTGCAAGTCATGGGAGTTAAAGCATGGACTTGCCAAAGCAAAAAGTAAGTGATGCCATTTGGAGATCCAATATTATATGCGAAAAATTGTAGGGCAGTTGAATTTAAAGTATTGACATTGATGATGGCAGCCGACAGATGAGATCATGTGTCGAGCTTGTGTCTCAAAGTGTCGACACGTGACAACAGCCTATATATGGATTGTCAAGGTAACACTGCATATGTGAGAGAAGAATGAAAAAGATGAAATAGTTATTTCCTTATTATCCCCTCTGTCCATTCTGATCATATGCTTGTCAGTCTGTCTTGTTAGGGACAATAGCCCTCAAGTGATCACGATATGGAGACATAGTAGCTAAGGAGCACTAGAGTTTTGAGGGCCATGATTATAGCCCAAACAATATTGCTAGAAGGGTATATGTTAGCTAAGAGGGTGTACAAAGAAATATTGCAATCATGACAGTTGGAATTAAAACATTCATAGATATTAACCATTTTTGGCCTATGGTTTGTTGGCTGGAAGACTAGGGAGCAAAACTGGATAAATTAGGAACTATTGCAGCTCCTGTAATAAATAGTGGTGCGCTTTCTTTTTTGTGGCTGGGTGGCTAGATAATGTCTTTATTACTATTTTTTTCTAGTAGTCATTAGTTTATATTTAGTCATTTACTACTATTTTATTGTTCTTCAATTTGTATATTTTTTAATAGTGTCCCTGTTTCATGTGACTTTTCTCCCTAGCAAAGGTAGTTGATCACCTCTTCTTTGAAAGCACAGCATGGTCCAAGGGATATTAAATGCAGATAAAAGGCATTTTGGCTTGTTCATGAGATAGAAGTCCTGGAATATTTCTGCTGTCACTAGATAGGGGTAAGTGAAACAACATATCAAAATTTGTCTTTTATTGATATGATAATATGATTTATGGTTAATGGGCTGGTATTTCTTCCAAGAAAATTAATGGACTGGTATGTGTTGTCGAGGAACTGTCTCAGTTGGCTGTAGAGGTTCTCTAAGCATTCGATTCGAGATGTGCCCTAAAGAGGGTGCTATTAACACTTCATGGGATCCATATTGTGGAGTCTAGACCCTGATGGGAAATATGGTACATTTGAAGTTTTTTCTTGGAGGTATTATAGAAGGATTATGTGCTTGTTGCCGCATGCCATTGGGATAGATTGCATGTCTAGTGCCTTGTTATTTCCTCAAGTTGGTGGGTTTTATATGTTGTGACTCTTCTCTATTGCATTGAGGTGTTTTATATTTAATAAAATCTCACTGTATTTAAAGTTTTAAACCTTTTAAGAATCAATTTGTGTAGTTAAGGTTTTTTTTTTATTACTTTTAGGTGCCGTTAGGCCAAGCTTTGTGCAGGCCTTGCGTTTACTATGTTATTTGCTCCTTCAATGCTTCATTGTCCAATTTTAGTAGAAGTGAATTTGAAAGCATAGAAAATAGTTGAAATTAGCATTCTCATTATTTTTATGGTTATATGGTGCAATTTGGTGTGGTAAGCGAGGTGATGAAACACTGGGTGTGCTTGGGAATGTTGCTAGTTCGTTACATGAATGGAAGTGCTTGAAGGATTGCAGGTTTCTTTAAAAATCTTAGTCGTAACAGTTGACAAATAATAGAAATTGGACTGCAAATTACTGAATCGACTAAGCCGTCCAGGGTTTTAGTTCGATTGAAAGGAATTGCCCATTTCACCTTTGGGAAATTTTGTCCAAAAACTGGACCTTGCACGTCCATCCACTCTATTGTTATGGCATACCTTATTTGTGATTCTCATTATTTAATAACTAAAAGTGAGGTATAATTTCCCATAAAATACATGCATTCAAAATACTGAAACACCCCTACTTGGGTTGTATACACTTTACAAGGGGAAATGGAATGTATAGATTGAGCATTTACATATGATTGAAATCTGTTTATTACACGCATTTATTTGGATGAAGTGACGAAGTACGACATGGTAACCTAATTATGAAAATAACTATGATAACTTTCATGTATCTTTGACTGGAAGCTGCTGCTTTATTTCTATTGAAGAGATATGGCTTCAGTGTATCATTATTTAATTAACGCTTTGCTTTTGGAATTTTCAACCTCGCATCTATGAGTAATAATTTTTTTTGTTTATTATTAGTTTTTTAGTGTTTTATTTTTTTTGAAAATGTTAACTTTTTATTAGTTTTTGAATGTTAAGTAACAACTCTTTTATATGTGATAGAAAAATCAAATGGATTATCATGTACTCGTAAAAATGAAGTTTCAGGATTTGCGGTCATCAACATCAAAAAAATGATGAAACATTGATGGAGTATGGGACCCCCTGAACAGGACATACCCAATTGATGGGTCTCACCCTCTGTCATCACCCATCATTTTGTTGGATAATGATATCTCTAATAGTACTAGGGTTTGGCAAGTCCATTGGATAATGGCATGCTTCCCCATACGTAGTTTGCATCTCATTGTTTATGTCAAATTGAGAATTCATGACCCTCATAATCAGTCCATGACATTTACAGCGGATATTTGGGTTAGGATCTCCTCACAAGGGAAACCAGCATGGGTGTCAAAGCTCATCAAAATGCGACAGACTCTCCTAAAGCTGAGGTGGGAGAGATTGACACAAGAGCACCTTTTGAGTCTGTCAAAGCTGCTGTCTCCTTATTTGGTGAAGGAGCCTTCTCTGCTGAAAAACCAGCTCAGAAGAGGCAGAAGCCCCCAGGCTTTGAGGTACCCACAAATTCTGTGAATCCAGGGGAAGTTTTAGGAAAATAAATGTGGTCTTTTTATCAAATGATGAAGGCATCATTAGTTTTTGGGTGGGGGTTCTCTCTCTCTCGCGTATATGTGCATGTTGATGCATTCAAAATCCTATGCTTGCATATGTTGGCATCTGAGGTGCATCTGTGTGCATGCACGAGAGAGAGAGAGAGAGAGAGAGAGAGAGAGAGAGAGAGAGAGAGTCTTGTACTTTCCTACCTACCTGTACTCCTCCTACTAACTAAAATTACGAACAACGAACTATACAGTACGGAACGAAAACCGGAAACCACGACCTACCAACTACGTACGGACCCGAAGGAACGGACGTAACCGTAACCGGTACGTT
>NW_006500340.1:3470190-3493216 GCF_000471905.2 Amborella trichopoda | reverse complement strand
TAGTACGTACGTAGTAGTACGTACTACGTAGTACGTACTAGTACGTACGTACGTACGTAGTAGTGTACGTAGTAGTAGTAGTAGAGTAGTGAGAGAGTAGAGAGAGAGAGAGAGAGAGAGAGAGAGAGAGAGAGAGAGAGAGAGAGAGAGAGAGAGAGAGCTTTGATTTTCCCTCTAACCCTGATCTCCCTCTCAAAAATTGAACAGAACATCATGGCAAAGGAAACCCAGCTCCACATGGCCCAGAAGGAGCTAAACCGGCTTAAGGACCACCTAAGAAATGCCGAAACCGTCAAAGCCCAAGCCCTAACTGAGCTTGAAAAGGCCAAAAGAACCATCGATGACTTAACCCAACAGCTCAAATCCATAAACTCTTCAAAAGAATCAGCCCTCAAAGCAGCAGAGGCAGCAATCACACAAGCTGAGCGCTCTGAACCCTCCACCCCAAGAACACCCACTAGCCCAAACGCTTCATGGCAGCTTGAGCTTAGCCAAGCTCGAGAGCAATACACAATAGTCATGGCCGAGCTTGATTCAGCTAAGCAAGACCTAAGGCTCATGCGTCAGGAAATAGCTGCCTCCTCTGATGCAAAGCAAGCAGCTCTTCTACAAGCTTCTGATGCTCTTCGCACTTCCGAGATTAATAGCATTAGAGCAAGTGAGCTTTCTAGAGAGATAAACAATGCTAGTGAGTCATTGATGCACGTGAAGCAAGCCTCTGAGCAGGCTCGGAAGGAGCACGATGATCTCATTGCCGTTAAAGATGAAGGTGCAGAAATTTCCAGGCTTGCATTAGAGGGGATTCGCCGGAAAATCGACGATGTACACAAAACTTCTGGCGAAAAACCCGCTGGAAATGATTATCCAGCCGAGCTAGCAGCCATGAATGCTGAAATCGAGAAAATACATGAGGAGATAAAGGCTTCAAAGGCATCTGAAATGGATTCTCTGAGATTTGTGACAACAGAGCTTGATGGGGCCAAAGAGACACTTCAAAAGGTGGCTGATGAAGAGAAATCCATGGAAGTTGCAGTGGAAGCTTTGAAGCATGAGCTCGAGAGGACAAAGAAAGAGCATAAGGAACTTGTAGAGAGAGAAAATGAACTCGAATTGATCGCTGCTAGGCTTAACGAGGAACTTCAAAGGGCCAAGGCTGAGCTTAATGCATGGACCGAGCGCGAGGCTAGGGCTAAGGGTGGGTGCGATGAGCTTGACTCAGCCCTTAAGCAGCTGGAGCTTGAGACCCAAGAGGCTCGGGCAGAGGCCGAGGCCTCAAGGCTTAGTGCCGAGAACTTGCGCAATGAGGCTGATGCCAGTAAACTTGCCCTAATCGAGAAAGAAGCCCAATTACAACAGGCCCTAGTAGATGCAGAAGAAGCCAAAAGGGCTGAGGCTGCTGCCCACGAAGAAATCAGTGCTTTTTCTGAGAGGGCTTCGGCCTCTCGAGCCTCAACATCTGAGGCCATGGGAGCTGAGATTAGGCTTTCAAAAGAGGAGTTTGAATCTTTAGGGCACAAGACAGAGGAGGCTGAGAGGCTCGCTGATATGAAGGTGGCAGCCGCCGAGGCTCAAGTGGAGGCTGTTAAGGCAAGTGAGAAGGAGGCTTTGAAGAGGCTCGAAGGAGTGCGAAAAGAAATTGAAGAAGTTGGGGCTGCCATCAAAGAGGCGACAAAGAGAGCTGAAATGGCTGAGGCAGCAAGGAGAGCGGTTGAGGGAGAGCTCAAAAGGAGGAGGGAGGCTGAAGCTGCTCAAATTTCGGCCACTAAACCCCAAATACCGGCGAATGTGGGTCAGTTTCCAGCACCCCAAACTCAAATTCCGGTGACTATTCCTCGAGTACCAGTGACTGAAAGTCGGATTCCAGCTGGTGGGGAGAGGACCCAATGGCCAGAAAAGTGGGAAAATGATCGGAAAATGGAGAGGTCGGCTTCGGGCTTGAAGAAGAAGAAGGCTATGTTACCTAGTTTGAGTGGGATATTTTATAGGAAGAAGAATCCAGTGGAGGGGGGTTCGCCTTCTTATCTTCCTGGTGAGAAAGCAGGGTGATTTGGTGTGTTTTTGCGTTTGTAAGCTCGAATGATTATATCTGTTCTTTATCCATGTATTTTGTTCTTCGTTTTTTCCCTTTTTCTCTATTTTCTCTCTTTTATGTTGTATTTTTGGAGTTTGGAGATTTGGGGTTGTGTATATTTGCAGTTATGGTGCTGCAACAAGAAGAGGTGCAGAGGTGATGGAGTGAAAATCTTGGGTCCTTTGATTGAAAGTGTATCTAATGAGAGGAGTTATCGTCATACGTGTCTTTGGCTAGGTGGATTATACTCTTTCTCCGTCAGTTTCCATGCATTGCATGCATTGCAGTGTTTTAAAAATCGCCAAATCGACTGAACCAGCTCCAAAGTGCCCGAGCCGGTTTCAAATCAGCAGATGGGTCCAAGTACCCCCTGATATAGGGAAGATTCTCTTTTTTTTTTGTCTTTTTTTTTTCAAAATAAAAAATAAATCCAATCTCCCCCAGTTTGAACCATTTCTTGTCATTTTGTCACAGATTAAAACGATTTTTTTGGTGAGGTCGTCACTTTAAAGCTCCGAACCTCAAATCTGAAAAGGGGCTGGGGTTGTGATGGTAGCATCCCCATATGTTAGTCATCACGCTGTGGTTTTTATTTCGACTTTTTTTATTTTTTTTCATTTTCCCTTTTTTTTATGAAATATGTTTTAAGCACTATATGCAAAACTGCCCCGGTAGAACCGGATCCAGCCAAGTTATCTAGCCCATTAGTCAATTTTGGTGGTAAAGCGAGTGGTTTCAGAAAAATTCAAAAATAATTATTAAAAATTCGAAACTAAGAAATTGATTTGTAACCTTTTTTTTATGATTTTTAACATTTTGACAAAGATTGGAAAGTGTTTTGAGTATAAATACTTATTTTTACATTTTCTCTTCTTTTTTGAATTATTTTTAAAATGCCCCCGGTCACATATTGATTTTTTAAAACATATTTTTTCACTACATTTTAACCTCATGTTGAACTATAAATTTAAACATAATTGTCATACTTTTAAGAGATTTTTTGTATTTTCTATTTTTTAACAATTTTTTGGCCTGGTCAGGACCTGCCCGACCCAGGTTGGGTGCCGTTCCTAGTTTTCCTGCACTGGTTTTAAGTACTTATTTTAAAGGCCTCTAACAAATATATATTTGGAATTGTCCGATTGAAGGACATGTTGAAGAGATCAATAACTAAAAAATTTGGGCTTTTTTGGACATTAAGCCCAGATATGTTGGTTTCTGATTGTTTAAGGTAAGTACCTGGTATAAATTGTACGCCCTAGTATAAGTTGCCTTACCATAAAATCAAATCCAATTAATTGCCAGTTACCCAAAAAAACAAAAACAACTGCCATATATTTAAAGCCAAAAGATATTCTCTCATGGGAGTATACCATCCGTTTACTCCCCTAGGTAAAGCTTATAGTACTTTTTGGACCCCAAATTTTGGGGATGTAATGCCTTAAAGTTTTAGCCGGAACGGTTAACTTGACATGGGACGTGGGCCCGGAAGCGGTTTAACCGGCTTAACCGGTAAATTGGTCGATTCAACCATTCTAATCGGATAAGTCTCGGGCGGTAAAAAAAATGTTGAAATAAATAAATAAATAAAATATGAAAGCATATAAAAAATAATTAAAACAAAATTCATTCAAATGAAGTTGAAAATTAATGAAAAAAAATAGATTTTAACCGATCGATTTGTGACTAGGGGCATTTTTAAATTTTTTTGAAAAAAATATAAAAGTGAGTATTAATGACCAAAATAATTTTTAATCTTTACCGTAACATAAAGAATATTATAAAATGCATTACAAACCTAATTCATTATTTTGGAGAAATTTATATATATATTTTTTATTTTTTTTAAATACTGGTCGATCACCAAAACACCCAAAACTGGAACCGGCTAGTGGTCAGTTCCGATCTAATCGGGTGATTCGCTATTAGATCGTCCGATTATTCCAACAGTGCCTTCAACCAAGAGTTTATCCCAACAATAAAAAAAAACTTGGGCAAGCCAATTCAGACTTGCTCGAGTAACTTTGCCACTCTAACGAGGCGAAGTATCCTCGAGTTGGATGGGCAACTAGGGGATTTAAAAAAAATATATAAAACTTATAAAAAGTCTAAAAATAATAATTTATTTGTAATATTTATTTTTATTAGAAATGACCTTGCGAGACCCTCTCATACCCATATGTGTAGGACCTTAAAGGATCACCATTAAATTTGACACATATCTTTAGAAAAGTCAAATCACACTATGTCATAACTTTTCTAGAGATTGTGCTAAATTTAATGATGATCATTTGATGTCCTATACAATGGATGTGGAAGGGTCTCGCACAATCATTACTTTTTATTTATTTCTTTTATGTTTTGTATAATTTTGGTAAGGATTGGAAAATATTTTTATCATGAATACTTATTTTTACATTTTTCCTTTTTTTTTTGGATTATTTTTAAAAAGCCCCTATTACAAATTGTTTTTTTTTTCAAAAATCATTTTTTCATTACTGTTTTAACCTTATTTAGGTATGTTTGATTTAATTTTACTTTAAACATATTCTACCTATTTTTTAGGATTTTTTTTGCCAGGCCAAGACCCAACTTGACTCGAGCCAAGTAGCTCGGACTCAGCCCAAGCCTGGGCAAAGTCTCGTCCCCGATTCGTGGCTTTGAACACTGGTTTAACCTCATAAGAAAAGAACTTTTTGAATGGAACACTCTATATATTAAAAAAAATAATGTCTCAAAATTAAATAGAGACCGGCCAATTTTTGAAAGGAGAGATCTAAGCATAAAAAATAAAAAATAATTTTTTTTTTTTAAAATAATCATATAGTGATTCTTAGGTGGTTCCCAAAAATGTTGGAATGAAAAAATCCTCCCAAATAAGTTTTTATTACATGCACAATATGCTCTAACGGGAGCATAACATGTACTCATATTGGATTAAAAAAAATAATGTGCGCTCATATCTAAAAAAGTCACCGGTTTGGAAGAGAGTATCCCAGGCTTGCTTGCTTTGGACCACGCTTATCACTGGCGTCACGACACAAGCACCTTAAGAGAGTGACAGTATATATATATATATAGGATAAGTTACATATTAACAAGGAAAAAGGGTTTAATAGGGATCCAAGTAAATCCTCGCCTTATAATTTATCGGAAATTGCAACTCAAGTATCGGAAAACTTTTATATCGATCATCTCGGATTGAATACTATAGTTGTGAAAAAAAATTCTGGATTTTAAGCTTTAGAAATAATATATATTGTAACTTATTATCTAGACCATGTATTTCACTTTAAAAATAATATATATTGTAACTTATTATCTAGACCATGTATTTCACTTTAAAAATAAGTGTTGTTAGTGCGACAAGATCTGCACTATTTTTTTAGTTTCAAATTTTATTGTGAGTGTTGAAAATTGATGTTAGAACCATATGAAGAGATGGGGCTTTATTTTGTTTCCACATAATCTAAGCCTTATAGAAACTTCATATTTAGAAAAATGAAAACTCAATATCTATAGGTTTCTTGAAGGGATGACTGGGCCACCCCAACTTTGAACATTTCAAACATCAGTCCCATTCCTTAACTATTCCATACCAAGAAAAGGGTCCACAACAAAATCAAACATACGAGGGCGACAAGAAAGGACTGCATACGTATTAGAGAGAGAGAGAGAGAGAGAGAGAGAGAGAGAGAAGGTGGGTTGCTTGGTAAAATTATATACAATGATTTGAGATATTTTAACAAGTTGGAAAACGATAGCCTCCAACACGTGCCCTATGTACCCCATTTTCTCTTTCCACTTGAATAAGTAATGTCTTTTTTTTATAACAAATATTCACAAACTTTTATTCATCAATGGAGGGAATACATAGAGTCATTTACATTTAGGAAAAAATTTATATAGAATCAAATTAGAGCTTCCCTCAAAAATTTAACTAAAAGTGGTTGTTTTGATGCCCAAATATCTTGAAATTGATCATCTCGGCATTAAGATGCATGGAAATGAGAAAAAAAAAATAGATTTTAAGTTTTGAAAATAATACATCTTGTAACGTATTTTTGGACTCTCAATTTTCAAGGTTTCATAGATATGCTCGATCTACACTCTTTTTTAAGCTTTAAATTTTATAATTAAAGGTGAAAATATATTATAAGGCTATCGTATAGATTTCCAGTGCTGAAACCACATTTCTCGACACTCTTTGAAGGTGCGTTTTATTTTGATTGTTTAGAGCCTCGGCTTTATGCAAACCGCACCTTTTACATTATTGAAGATTCTAGTCACCGAAAAGAAAACCCATTTTTTTGCCAAAAGATCGGCAACCTAATTTGCCAGAAGATTCGAGTCATTTTGTACGCCTACTAGCTGACTGCTACAGTAAAAGCCAATGGCCCAGATTGAATCTGGGTCGATTTGGCGGTCAGGACTTCTTTTCGTATTTGAATTTTAATTTTTTTCTATAAATTAAAATTACTTGAAATGTTAGGTATATATTTTTCTCATCAAGGCGTACGTATAAAAATATAAAAAAATAACCAAAATACCCTCGAAACTTTACAAGGGTATTTTGGTCAATTTTTTCATGTAAAATATTTTTTTATATATTTTTAGAAGGTTCACTAATTTTTTATGTACACACGCTTCAAATTTCAGATCAATCCGATTCGAAAACTGGCCAAAAACCACTTTCGATCAATAAATAGGTGTTTTTATTGTAGCAAAACGACGTTTTTACTATAACAAAATGCCATTTTACTATAGTAAAACATCGATTCTCTTTCAGACCTGAATTATTTCCTATATACTGATAGAATCGACATGAGATGACTGAAAGAAAGACACATGTGATCTAACCATAGTATATAATAATTTTTTCTTTCTTTTTCAATTCTTTTTTTTTCTCTTCACGATCTAGATCACTAACAATACGTTTTTTTACAATATAACAACTTCAAAGAAAATAAAAATAAAAGAATACCATAGGATTTCAAGAACTTGAAGCCATTAAAAACCACTATTTTCATTAACAAAAGAAAAGACGAAACCTATGCTTGGAAATAAAAGATATAATAAATATAATATGGAAGAAACAAAAGAGGGTGTCGGAGATTACCTTTACCATACTTCTTACACGCCACATCGATTCACCACCGCTCGATGACGGTGGATCTAATGGTCAACCTTCAATTAAAACAGGGAAAGTAAGTTTGGACAAGCTACACTAATGGAACATGAATCCCTTTGATGACAAAACTCAAGCCCTAGGTGAATCCCCTTAGCAACTTAGTTTGAGATAGATGATTTTCTTTTCTACCACAAGTCTAAGGCCCAAAGAAAGACAAGAGATCTTGAGAGAGATGACAACTCTTAATAGCTTAAACCCCTTAGGTTATTTCACAATGTGGGAGACATAAATCTCAAAGATGAGAGAGTGGGGCGTGCCTCTTTTGGTAAGTTAAGAGAGAGATAGAAAGATAAGGTGTAGAGATTTTGAGTAGCGACAATATCTTTTTATAGTGTTTGATAAAGACTAGGGTTTCTTAAGATTTTCTTTGGCTTGCCACTCATGTAAGATCGAATATGCATTATTGATTTTAAGTGACTTGTGGGTGACATATTTAAGCTCTTCATCCCATAGATGGGCCATCAACATCAAATGGAAGCTGTAAGATCATTATCCATTACTTCTTAAACCATTTTTTCATCAATTAAATCAAATAAAAAATTAATATATCATAATATTATTCTTTCTTATTTTGTGCACAATCATTCTCATGCATACCAAAATATCATCAAAGTTTCCTCAAGGCTCAAACTCAAACTTATATCTCAAGCTTAAAACTTGATCTCCACAAAATAGAATGTTTCTCTAGGTGGGGTGTACCACCTATTTAAGCACATAATGGGCCCATCAAATATGCAATAGTGGCCCAAAGATTTATTGGGCCTTTCATGTAATTTAAGTTATTTTTATATTTTAAAAAATATATAAAATTATTAATTGAATTTTAAATCATCATAAAATCAATATCTCTGTTTTTATAAATCTAATTTTGATAAATAAAATATCTAGAGATTAAAAAAAATTCAAATAACCATTCTAAAAACAATATATTTTTAAAATAAACAAAATAAAAAAAAACTTTGATGGGAAAATGATCTATATAGTATAAGAATAAATATCCGCTAGGGCACTCCATGTCCAACCGCGAACTACAAACTATACATGCTTTCTCAAATTGACTCAGCGTTACCCATGACCCACAGTCCATACAGGAGATTATTAGTTGGTCACTAAAGTCTAGCCAATGGGCAAGGGGTCGTAGTCTCAACATATGGATTTCAAGTCCCCTACTTGATTCAATCTATAGCTCAATGGTACACATGAGATATCTCTCGTACATGCATACGCTTCACCCTGAAAGGTGATTTGCTTTCTCGAAAACGACTATCGATGTGTATGTTGTATGATGGTACAAATGATGAGGCTTTAGCTCCGTCTCTAAAGGCTTCCATCACACACAAGGGTTACACAGTCCCTCGGCTCTCATCCGGGCATATTCCAACTTCATTAAGCGCTAACACACTAAATTCTTATCGATTTTATCTCTATGCCTAGATATATTGGGTTTTTTCTAACCAGATTGACCAAACATATTAAGCACAATCCAATATTAACAAATATTATTTATTTAGGTCCACAAAGGATCGTACTCCCACTAAATTCATGTTTCACTATATATTTTCATCAGACAAGCGCTCCTTAGAGCTTTTATTTACCTATTCCTAAATTAGACCTGGTAGAGCTTTTATTTACCTATTCCTAAATTAGACCCGGCAATGCGGTGCCGACCCAACAATTTTTAAATTAGTGATGCGGCACATAGTTATGGACTTATGGGTAAACGCTCCGTTCCAACAATCTAGGTTTTAACAGGTGAGGTAAAAAGACCCCCTTTCAGGCCACTACAATAAACTCACTAAGTCACAATACAACATTACTCACACCTAAATCTCAATTTCAATTCAATTCCCTTCTGTATCGCACTCCTTTACGCTTCCATCTTTCTCTCCATCCATGGCTGCAAGGGACGACCCTATTTCACATTTCACCCCTTCCTCAAGCCCTATAGTGTTAGATTCCGGCGTGCTCTCGCCGGATTCCGGCCAGAACTTGGGCGGAAGCTTGCCGAACGATGGGGTTTTGGCCGGAGAAAACGGAAACGACAGCGAGTATGGGTTTTTCCGGCCTGAATTTCGGCAAAACCCACTGGTCGGGACTATTGATTTCTACGAGAGACACGTTTTCCTTTGCTATAAGGGGCCACACGTGTGGCCTGCACATATTGTAGCTGCTGAGTTTGATAGGGTTCCTAGGCTTCTTGCTGCTGCTTTAGCTGCCAAGAAAACAGAGGTCAAGAGAAAGGTTAGGGTTTCTTTCCCTTTTTTTGATTTGACTTTTTGTGTTTTTTTTTTCTTGTGTTTTTTTTTGTTCTTTTCTTTTTTAGATGAAACGTTGAGAGAAATATTAGCTTTGATTTCAAACATTTTTTTGGGTTGTTTTTACCTCTTTTTGGAGGTTTTGGATTTTGTCCTGTGGTTTTTGTTTTTGACTTTTTTTTTTTGTTTTCTTTTGTGGCCAATATGGATTGTAATATTCAGGTTTCTTTCCATTTTATTTCAGTGTTATGTATAATTTTTTAGCATTTTTTGAAAATTTTATGTATTTTTTCTTTTTAATTGATTTTGGGGAAACTAGTGAAGTAATCCTGATTCAAGGATCGTCTTATGGTGTTCTTTGTTAATTGATTTCCTGTGTGTGCGTGTGTATTTAGATTTTTAGGGCATTGTTGACTTGGCCTGATGCAGCTATTGTTGATGTTAAAAATGATTGATTGGTGATCATGAAAAATTATGTTTCTTGGCTCTTTTTTTTTGTTTGGTAAATGACTGAAAACCTTATTCCTTGATGCTACAAAAACTGAAAAACTGATTCTTTGATGATTTATTCTCTCATTTTATGATTATGTCCTTACTAATTTTGGCACTTACTTGATTCTTTATTTGCTGTGTTGATTTATGTATGGGTGCGGTTTGTATAGAGCCGAGGCTCTAAATAATCAAAGTAAAGCTCGCCTTAAAATAGTTTTGAGAAATGCGGTTTCAATACTGAAAATCTTTGTGATAGCTTTAAAATATATTTTCATCTTTAATTATAAAATTTAAAGCTTAAAAAATAGTCTAGATCGAGTAGATCTATGAAAACTTGAAAATCTTGAAAATTGACGGTCCAAAAATGCATTACAATATGCACTATTTTCAAAACTTAAAATCCTTTTTTTTCTCATCCGTGCATCTTGATGTCGAGATGATCAATTTGAGGATATTTGGGCATCAAAACAACCTTTTCTAGTAAAATTTTTGAGGTGGGTTCTAATTTGATTGTTTTGAGCCTCGGCTCTATATAAACTTTTTCGTTCATGTATTATGTATTGGTTATAACTTGAATTATTTATTTATTGTTATATCACTGTTTAATTTATTTATCTTTTTTTTTTTCTGGTTCTGTGTTGTTGTTACTTGTTATTTTTAGGTGATGACTGATATGTCTGAACAATTTCTGATTGCTACTGAAGTTATGTTCTGATGCCGAGGGTAGTTGGTGATTCCTTAAATGGTGATGACTATTTAGAACCGAACCTTCGGTTATGATCTCAATATTATTTGCTTAGTGTTGTTATTGTGCATTTTCGTCGTCATCTTCATTACATCATGGTAATATTGTTATAAAAGCCATTGATGACAAACCGCTGCCGCATACCATTGAGACTAGGGCAAGCTTTCTATGCTTCCCCTACCACATAAAACCTGTATACTTCCCTTATCCAACCGTCCATTCTGAATGGAAGGCTAAGATTGCCCCAATCACAATGTCACTTCTCTACACTATTTTATTTTTAATTTTTTTTCTATAAACTATTTTGACACCAAATTTTGGAGGTCCAATCCTCTATTAAACTTGCACTAGCAAAAAATATAAAAAAATATTTTCAACAAAATAAAATGACCAAAATACCCTTAAAGTTTCAAGTGGTATTTTAGTCATTATATTTTATCAAAAATTTATTTTTAATATTTTTTGTAGGTGCACCCCAATGAGAAGATGGCATGTACGAAATTTCATATACATTCAATTTGTATAAAAAAAACTAAAAATAAAATACTTTGAGATCTCGGATCTAAGATTAAACGGTGAGTGGCTCTCTTGATCAAAAGTGGACGGCTGGATGGTAGGGGACGCATATATCTTCTATGCTGTAGGGGAAGTATAGAAACCGTTCCCTTGAGACTAACGGGGAGTTGTATAGGACGCTGTAAGACCTATAATGCTTTATGGGATGGAATGTTGGGCAGTCAAAAAATAACATATCCATAGGAAGACCGTAGCTAAGATGAGGATGTAGAGATGGATGAGTGGCAAAGACAAAGAAAGGCTAGAATTCGGAATGTACACATACGAGGGAACTTAAGTGTGACTTCATTAAGTTATAATATGAGAGAAAGTAGAATTACGTGGGCTGGTCATGTGCAATATAGATCTAATGCATCATTGGCTAGGAGGTACGATTTGGTTTAAGTAAAAGGCTCTAAAGGAAAGGCCTAAAAGGATATGGATCGAAGTAGTGTGAAAAGATAAGGTTATTTTTGGTCTTACTGAGGTTATGATCCTTGATATAGAAGAACGGAAGAACATGACTCATGTAGCCAACCCCAAATAATTGGGATAAAGCTTGGATAATGATGATGACAAAACTAGTGATTCAAGCTCGCCCGAGTCAGTGGGACCCAACGGTATGCATAACTAACCCTAGAAATCAGCCAAGTTTGACTTGTATCTTTTTTATATTAGGGACATGACCGAGTCTGCATCTAACTTGGGCTTCGGACCCTAATAAGTCCAAGTCTGAGACCAAGTTCAGGCTTTTCATCACTGATGAAAACCACATAAAAAAATTTATCAGGGCCACTCTTAGTGATGGCTAACTCATTAAATTGTTTTTGGATTTTCACCGCCTGCATTCGAGATCTTGGAACCTTGTAGTAATGCATCACTTGTTAATCCGATGGTTCCAGTCAACTTGGTGGCTGTGTGGTTACCAACAAAGTTAGTCAGCAATATTCGCTCTTATGAGCATTATGTTTGTTTGTTTATTTCTATAAATCACTGCCATGTTTCGTTGCCTTAAAAGAATCAAGAGAAGTTGGGTTGTAAAGTTTTGTGGTGCCTTGAAATGCTTATCAGAACATAGAAAAGAAACACCTTAACAACGCTTCAATTGTTAATTCTTCTTCGATATATGAACTAACGATATACAGTTAACTTCTATAAAAATTAATAAATAATAATATGAGTAGCCTCTCATTGTTGTTCTTACTTGAGAATTTACACAATAAGGGGAGTGTTCAAATGCCATTTGTTTGGTGATGGGTAGTGTTCAATGCCATGTATTTGGTTGTGGGGGCTTAAGCTTGTTGAGAATAGCTTCCATATTTTGATTTATAGTTCTTGCGTATCCTTAATTTTGTGATTTCACTTTGTTTTGACTTTGAACTGAAGGGTAGGGATTCAATTGTAGAGAGGAGTATTTTCTGGTTTTGAGTTCCACTGTTTTATGTGTTTTTAAATTTTTATGAACAGACTCGCTTAACTATATGCGAGGGGCGTGATGGAACTGAAACATCAAATGGTGATGTTTTGATCTTTCCAGACATGATTAGATACAGGTGTGTGATCGGTTAGACGAATTGTATAATTATCCCCATCATCAGCCACCAAAGTGATAGATGGTGATGGAGTATGGGACTCACCATTGGAAATGTCTTGTTAGTGGGTCTCACTCGTGGCATCAATGTTAATCACTTCAATGGATGGTGATGACCATATGGACTATGTTTTCCCCCTACTGCATAGTCCATTGGATTGTTTTATGTGCTTTACCTTCTGTTTATTGACCGATTACTCCTGTGTCTTTTTCCCCCTTTGAAAGCTTTACCTATCATTGAGTCTTCTAAACTGATAATATTTGCCTGCAAGGATGCAGGAAACTGACTCATTTTGATGTCGACACATTTGTCGAAGAAGTGCTCGTAAAAGAAACAGAATGGCTTCCTGGAACACCTGAAAAATTAAGCAGCTCTTATGTATTTGTATGCGCTCATGGAAGTCGTGATAAGAGATGTGGTGTTTGTGGCCCCCCTCTGGTCAAGAAGTTTAAGGAAGAGATTGAGGCACGTGGCATGAGCAGTCTTGTATCAGTTAGCCCTTGCTCACACATTGGGGGTCATAAATATGCTGGAAACGTAATCATATTTGTTCCAAATAATGCTGGGGAAGTAACAGGTCACTGGTAAGATATTACTAACCTCCTTTCATTTGCTTTTTTGCTTTTTTTAAAGTTATGCTTATTAGTGCTTGGCATAGGTTACATGTAATTTGGTGAGGGCCATATCTTTGACATAGAAGTTGACATTTGTTGGTTAAAAAAATGCAATAAATTTTTGTCCTACTAGTTCATGAACACAGACCAGATCCCTGGTGAGGAGTATCATCTTTTTCATGGGTCTAAGTAAATCTATCTTAAGTTGATATGTAATAGTCATGTATATGGTCATACGTATTCTTTGTTCCTCATTTTATGCATACTGCAATAACTTTTTCTTCAGGACATTCATTGTGAGGTTAACTGGCTTATTTTTCTTTTATTTTTCTTCATTTCCTTTTTCCCAGGTATGGGTATGTTAGTCCAGAAGATGTTCCCATCCTGCTTGATCAGCATATTGGAAAAGGAGAAATAGTAGATCAGCTCTGGAGGTAACAATTTGCTTGCGTCTATTTTTTTTCTCTTTCTGCTCAACCCTTGAACTAGCAGTATTCTTCCATAAAAATGATCATGGGCAGAATCTTGATGTGTTTATGATCTGGTATTGATATCCATTCGTAAACTTGCATGTGACAGAATCGTGACGTGTCAATGATCTAGTATTAGATATCTATTCATAAACGTGCATGTGACATTTTGTCTTATTTATGATATTGCATTATATTAAAATGGTTTTATGAAAGGGTAAAATTGAATGGCCTGCCTTCTATAGCTTCAGTGTTTTAAGAAGTTCTGTGCATTTTCCATGGAGACTTCTAGTATAATTTAACAGTAACCTTCCTTCCTCATCACCCATCAAGTGATAAAAAGTAACATGAGCATTGATACTACTCCCGCCCCTGATATTTTCTATTTAGCCTTATGCATTCTTTATCCATATAGCTATCTTCTCATGGAATAGATGTGAATTAAATCTATTAACAAAAACGTAAAGGCAGATAAAAGGGAAACAAAAGTAAATGGGAAGCACCTATATCTTATAGGTCATGGCTCCCTACTATTGAATTGTCTTTTGCAGGGGTCAGATGGGTCTATCTGCGGAGGATCAGAAAAAAGCCCAAGATCTCAGGCTTCAAATTAACGGCAAGACTGAAACCACAGATGAAATTGAGGGGGAAAATCTAGAGAGAGAAACTAAACCGGAAGAACAAATGAATGGGTCCCAACTCGAACCTGTTGTGGGTTGTTGTCAGGGTGAGGGTAGTGGCTCTTCGTGTTGTCAAGATGTGGGCCAAGAGGAACAGCCCAAAGATCTGAAAGCTGAAGAAGTGGGTCCTACAAAGGTGAAGGCAAACGGTGCGGGTCCTACAAAGGTGAAGGCAAAGGGTGCTTGTTCGAGGAAGATTTGCGTTATGCCATCGTGGTTTGAGAGTTGGGAACGAGAGGACACCTATGCGGTGCTCGCTGTCATTGGGGCAGCAGCTTCTGTTGCCCTCGCTTATCAATGCTACAGGAGGTTGAATTGATGTTGGATGGGTCTTTGTCCCTTCTTTCTTGTTGCCCACATCCTCTCTCTCTCTGTCTTCCCCCCTCCCTCCCCTATCTTTGTCTACTTGTTCATCTTGCCTTCTCTCGCTTGCATTGGTGCCATTTGTGCCCTCTGTCTACGTAAGTATTGTGCCTGTGTATGCTCATGCATGCCTTTTCTTTTTGGTCCATGCGCGTGTTCTCTGTTGCATTCTTACGTGTTTGTTCATTTGCTCCTTTATTTCTTGACATAGCCCATATACCCTGCAATAATATTAGATATCATTACCCCAGATTTCTTGCTTACTAGTGCTGAATTTCCTTTTCTGGCTCCCCCTCTCTGTTCTTGTGGTGGTTTGGGATGTGTAAGTGACTCCATAGTGAAGGATTTGAAGGGAGGGTATGGGGCCATGGAGATTTTGCAAGAAGATCTCACTCTTGGAGTTTTCTGGACATATGTGCAGTTTCAAGAATAAAACAGGTGCATTCATGTAGATCTGCTTTATCATTACGAGTCTATTACTAACTGAATGCTAATCCTAACTTTTTGTTCACTTTTATGAGAAATAGTTTGCCTAGAAATATTTTTTGGATACTTTTCCTTCATTTCATTTGAATTTCCAACTTCTTCTTCATTTTGTTTGTCTTGATTTTTTATTGGAATAAGCAGTTATAAAACCAGACAAAAAGTTGAATCATGGTTTACATGATTCCCTTAGAAAACGCTCTACTAAATGAGCAGAGAGGCACGCTTTCTCTCTCTCTCTCTCTCTCTCTCTCTCAATTTATAGGCCAAGGGAATGAATGGATTGTGTCCAAGCATGCACTAAAGAGAGGATGAAGCCTTCAGAGAAAAGGGAGAGAGAGAGAGGAAGGGAGATGAAGGATTTTGGAATAAATAAAACTCAAGAGGAGCCTCAGATTGTACATGGAGAACGATGTCACAAGACTTTTCATTGCAGAGATTGGGTTCTGCTAATAACACATTCTCAATAGAACTTTCATGGTGTTTTCTTGCAACTTAGTTCGTACATGCGTTTTTCTTTTAGGTTTTTTTGGCCAAGTTTTCAGTTTCGAACTCGAAGTTCTTGTCACGTTTTTTCTTATAAGAAACTGAGTCGGAAGTTGAAGACCTGACCCGGTCATTTGATAAACAAAAAAGAATTTAAGAGTGGGTTGGAGCTTCGTATTCGGATCTAGTCTTCTTTACCCAAAAAAAAAAGTGTTAAAGACCATGTTGGAAGTTGGAGATCTGACCCGATTATTGAAGGGAAAAAAAAAAAACAAATTTTTTAAGACTGGATTGGAGCTTCATGTTCTAACCCAATTCTTTGGTAAAACTCGTGTAGGAAAAGCAGACGGAAGAATAAAAAAACCTGGGTCGGAACTTGGAATTTTGATCGGAGAGTATATCAGAAATATATAAATATGGGAAAAGTTTATATAGAGCCGAGGCTTTAAACCATCGAATTGTAGCCTATATAAAAAATTTCACTAGGAGAGGTTGTTTTGATGCTCAAATATCATTAAATTGATCATTTCGGCATCAAGATGCATGAACATGACAAAAAATTGGATTTCAAATTTTGGAAATAGTGTATTTTGTAAGGTATTTTTTGGCCGTGAATTTTTAACATTTTCAACTTTTCAGAGATCGGTTGATCTACATTATTTTTGAAGTTTTAAACTTTATAGATAAAGATGAAAATATATTTTAAGGCTATGACAAATATTTTCAAAGTTGAAACAACATTTCTCTGACACTATTTGAAGGTAGGCTCTAATTTGATTGTTTAGAGCTTAGGCTCTAGACAAACCGTACCCCTATAAATATACACCGGAGAGTTTGAGGTCAAGCCGCAAGGTGACAGCTACCGTAAACGTCCAACATTCCAGATTGAATTTGGGTCAATTCAATAGTCATAATTGTATTTTGTATTTTAATTTTAATTTATTTTATATAAATTTAAATTACTTAAAATTTGGATCTATTCTTAAAAAATAGGTGAATCAATAAAAATATTTAAAAACTAATTTACAAAAATTAAATTAATCAATATAGAAGTGAGGCGCTCTTCTAAATGTTGTCGGGAGATGTAGTTTTGGTGTTGAAAACTATATGACAACTTGAAAATTTATTTTTATTCTGAGATATTAAATTTAAAATTAAAAAAATGGTACAGATCAAGTATATATATAAATACTCAAATTTTTTTAGGAATAGACATTCCATATAACATTTTACAAGGTACATTATTTTATTTTTCCTTCGTATCCATGTATCTTGATGTTTAGATGATAAAAGGGAGGGTTTTTCAATGTTGAAATCAATATTATCAAATTTCCTTCGGATTTTAGGCATAAACTGAATCGAAGCGAAGTCTGATGCTGCCGTTTCTGTCAGATTCGGGCCGCTTCAGGCTACTTCGGTCAGATTCAGGTCTGCTTGGGGGCTGCTTTGGGTCTACTTCAGCCAGCAAAGAAATAGCTATATAAGATGTTATTATTATGTTTTTTCTATATGTTTTTAAAAAAAGTCTGAAGTCTTCCCGAATCAATCGAAGCATTGAATTGCTTCTCATTAATCAGACAACATTGGACAAAAGTGCTGGGCCAAACCTGACAGGTTAAAGAACCAAATGTTAAATAGGTTAGAATTAGCTAGGCTTTATGATAGTAATTGTGTATATTTATGTGTGTGTTTTGCCTGTTTTGACTTTTGGAGGAGAGACTTCATGAGTTCGAACTGTCGACTTCCTCACTCAAACCACATGTGTACCACTTAGCCGAACCCCAAGCAATATCGCTACTAATGCCAAGGAAAAGGCTGAACTCAACCTGTTAAAGGACCATATACCTTTCAGAAGAAAATCTAATGGAAAAATATAAAGCTATCTTGAATAGTAAATAAAAAATAAAAAAAAAAGGAAAAAAAGCGCTCTTGAAGTGAGCATCAATCCCGATTTATAATTGACCTTATAATTATGAGAAATGTTTCTATACTTCCTCTACTATATAGAAATTCTATATTCCCTCCCATCCAGCCGTTCAATTGAGATCAAATAAGCCATTGATTTGTTTGATATAGATCTGACTTCTTAGTGTATTTTATTTTTAATTTTTAATTTATAAATTATATGAATATAAAATTTGATACGTGCTATCATATCAATAGGGTGCACTTAAAATAAATATAAAAAATATTTATGATAAAAATGACCAAAATACCCTTGAATTTAGGGGTATTTTGATCTTTTTTTTATTGGGAACATTTGTTTTATGTTTTTTTTTGCAGGCGCATATTTACGATAGGAGTGGATGCTCAAAATTTGGTGTCAAAATATTTGGTAAACTTAAAAATTAAAATAGTGTAGAGGTGTGACATTGTAATTGAATCCATCTCAACCGTTCATTCATATCTGATATGGAAAAGTTTATAACTACTGTACATATACATTCCCATAAATATTTGCTAGCATGAATACTCCAACAAACAAAACAAATCAACAAGACGACATAACATAAATATTATGTTTAGCTGAAAAACAACACAGTGTATTGCTTAGAAATATTGCATTAACATGGCCACTCAAACTTGAACAACCTGTAAGGTTCTTAACATGAACCACTCAAAAACATGAAAGCTTACGAGTGTAATGGGGTTCTTAAACATGAACCCTCTGATGACACCCCTCAACATGGTGAGCCTATTTATTAAATTTGGGACTATAAGGAGAAGCTTTATAAAGAAAAAAAAAGGGGGAAAAAAGAGAGGAAGGGAGCATAAAGAAAAGCTGAGAAAAAGAATTAAAATTACAATAAGCATGAGGCGAGAGAGAATTCAGTGGTGAGCACCATTGAGTTCCTCAATGGACTCCATGAGGGCCTCGGATAGGGGGGGAGGCGGGCGGGGGTTTCGGATGCATGCGACTATCTTGCAGATGAAGTCGAAAAACGGCTTGTATCGCACCACGAGGAACCCAATCTGCCCAATGACCCCTCCTGTGAAGGTGGCTATGGCCAAGGGCTCCATGTTAGAGAGAGAGAAGAGAGAGAAAGAGAGGAGAGAGAGAGGAGAGAGAGAGAGAGGAGAGAGAGAGGAGAGAGAGAGAAGAGAGGAGAGAGAGAGAGAGGAGCTGGAGAGAGTGTGTGGGGTGTGAGAATTATATAGAGATGAGGCACCCGGTTTTGTTGGTAGGGAGGTTGATAAAGCAAGGGCTTAGGTTTAGGTGGTTTTTAACGCCAATGGCTTGTAAAGCTCATAACGGATGATTAGAAACGGATTATGCGTTTAAGTGTTAAACGCAACAAATCGTGGCCAAAAAAGATCTAAAATATATTTTAGTTGTTTGTTTTGGTGGTCCGCCATAAACGACATTTGGGTGCCTTGTCACCGTTGGATTGATGGGGCCAGACATTGGGCTCCCGGAACTAGCCGTTCAAAATTTTTGAAGTATTTCCCGAAGGATGAACTTTCCATAAGGCCAAGGATTTACGAAAACAAAATAAAGCCTCACATCAAATCCTTTGGAAAGCACTTTCGGTGACAAAAATCTCTTCCATGGATCCAAAATCAATTCCAACACCGATATATAAATTGCAACTCAAAAAATGGTACAGATCTTACGGATCTATGAATACTTAATTTTAGGGTAAAATGGACGGTCTAGATAATTCGTTCCAACATACACTATTTTTAGAGTTTAAAATCTTTTTTTTCACAACAATAATGTTCAAGCAGGGATGATCTATGTAAAGGTTTTCCAATGCTTGAATTGAAATTTTAGATGAGCTACGAGGCTATTATTATACCATTTTCCCTTCCCAAATGTAGATTAAAATGGGATCCTTGTAACCAAGTCACCACCATCAAATCAATGGGTTAGATGGTGATGGAGAAACCACTTAGTCATCACTGCCAAATCGATAGGTTAAATGGTGATGGAGAGAGTATGGGAGACCCGAGGGCCTAATAAACATGTCGTCGACCTCTCTATTTCTCTCTCACACAAACTCCGGATTGAAACCATCGATTGAACGGTGACGATCCTTAAGATCACACATTGTAACTTTATTTTGGGAGAATCAAAAGATTATATGCCCTTGTTCGAGAATATTGTTTATTTACTCCCTCACGTGAAGCTCAACTGTATTTTCAGAATGTCTAACATTATGTATAAGGCTCTAATTTTATGAGGTTACAAAACCATGTACACATTGTACGAGCTGTTATAAAGACACATAGGATGAATCACCTTCCTGATATGTACATGCAGAAAATGAAAGAAAATATTGCACAAAATATTATATAAAGGTTATGATAAAATCACAGTACCCACGAGCTAAATAGCTTTCATGGCTAGCCTTACATGGAAGGCTTCCCATAACAAAACGTATTGAATCAGCAGCGCATAACTTTATTTTCTCATTGCTCACCATGCCTGTCTCATGAGGAATCTGTTAACCACTTTTTACTAGATTGTATATTATTTAGGAAACAGACATGAGCTTGAGTGGTTTGCAGTGTTTAGCAATGCTATATCTCAAATTTGATTCCTACTATCCAACTAAAATAAAAAAAAAGAAAAAAAGATTGAATCTTCATTAAATATATGTGGCACTTCATATTATTAGAAGTGACACGTCTTTTATGACGGGGAGGACCATGGACCCATGTTCCTAAAATAGAGGAAATTTTGGTTCAAATCAAGAGGAATGACACAGAAATGTAATGTTTTTCTTGGTCACTACATGTTTCATATGGCAAGACAGTAATCATTGGGTGTTAAGAGGGGTGGCATATCTCTGGAGAAGTGATGTTCTGGTGAATTATACACCATGTTAAAAATATAGCTCAAGTGAGGAGGGAGGTTTTAATTGCAGTGAAGAAGCTATCAATGAGAACATTAATCTACAGTGGATGGTTTCTCTAAGTCCAAAAACTGCTACTGTAAGCTAGCTGGTTTCTCCATCAAGCTGGTTGAAGATGAACATATGATGGTACATCCTTTGGCACTGCAGACGGGACAGGTAGTGGGGGAGTCATTTGAAATCGTAATGGCTTCGTTGTGGACGGTTTTGTAGCATGAATTCGGATCGGTTCCAATAGTGCAGCCCCATTTCCATTCCTTGGAAATGAGCCTTCAGTTAGTGAAGGCACTCATTTGCAAACTTGCAAATATATAGAGATCAAGAGTGACCTTTTTTTTTTGACAAGAAGATCAAGAGTGATGGTCTAGACTGCCTGATTTTATTGCTTTATTTATTATTTTAGATGTGGCTAGTATTCTCCATCAATGGGTTTCCCCAATATAAATTTACAAGTCTATATTTAGTAAAAATGTGTAGGAGCTCTTCTTCCCCATTGATTTACTAAAGAACAAATAATTACGTATCATAAGACCCTTTACATTAGGTACGAGAAGGTCACGATCTTCCCCTAGCCGTCAGATCTCAAACCGGACAGCTTGAGTTGTGACATAGAGTTCGAAATTTTTTTTTTGAATTTTGAATCCAATCAATGAAACACCTTTAGATGCTTCATTTCACATCTTATAGCTAACAATGATTGTAACCTTCTTGTATTGAAAAACAAATGACTTTATTGTATACTTTTCTAAAATAGTTAATATGTGGAAAATTCAGTCGCAAAACATGCATTGGATTTCTCTCATGCAATGATAATCATCAAGCCTTAATTTGTCCTTTTATATTAATTTGAAGGATACTTTTTTCGAAGACCAGGGGCATCATTGCAAAGTAAAAGTCCACTTGGAATTAGGAAGTTTTCATCTGTAGTTAGAAGAATAGGGGCATCCTATACATGCTAGTGAATGGAAAAATGCAAAGAACAACACAGTAACAAAATTATAGCGATAATTCTCAGGAAGGTATAGGTAAAGAAAAAGTGACTCAGATCACTCAAGTTTTCAAGTCTCATGATGCTTATTCTAATGAATGTTTGCCAATGACACAAGCACACCTTGTCTATTTATGAAAACTTTTCTAATCAGTTGAGAAGTCCAAATTATATGCTGAAAATGAGAGAGAGAGAGAGAGATATTTCAGCATACAGGCTTACCTTCTTATGCTCAACAGCCTGAAAGGCAAAAGAAGCTTAATGCACCACATGTCAACAGCTACAGTTGGAGATCGTGAAATCAAAGTAGCTCCATATAGCCCTCAATCTGAAGTTCTAAACAATCAGAACTACACAATCAGAACTACAAGAGACCAAGACAGCTCATATAAGAATAATAATTTGGCTCAAGAATTCCAATTCCATAGTTCAACATACACCCAGACCAAAACACTGCTCCACAGCTATCTCTGAGTCTGGGACGGCTAATAAAAAGCTACTTTTAACTAGAACCATTGCTCAGATCCGACCATTATTGGGATAAATCAATGGATGGGATCACCTCAGATCATCAGCTTCTACAACTCTTAAGGGAGCAGGGTCCACATGTAGTTCATGGACCCAACTACCCATTAACCATATTGGGTATTGACTGTAATTGTTAGTATTCAAGAGTTTTAGTCACCACCGATTCTTAGGCCATTGAGTGGTTTAGAAAGAGTGTTTTGGTCTCCAAGCCTGTGAAACTCTGATTCTATGGTTTGGGCAATCTTTGAGCCCTCGGGATTGGGTTCGGGGAAATTGACATGGAAAGAGCCTTGTTTAATTGGTGCGACAGTCTGGAGCATTGAGGACTCCTTTTTGATGAAGTCATAGAGCTTTTGGTGGAAGCCATGGTCTAGAGAGAAGCAGTCATCTGTTTCAGGAATGGAGTGTTTGGATGAGCCAGAGCCTTCTCTTCTTGAGAAGTGAGGGAGGGATGAATAGTCCATGATCTGCATATGCCAGATTGTCAAAACATTCTCAGCCATGGAGAAGAGATGTCTCTTAAGTTTATTGTGTGTGTGTGGTGGGGGGGTGGGGGGGGGGAGGGGTGGGGGTGGCGGGTGCACACGTGTGTGTGTGTGTGTGTGTGTGTGAGAGAGAGAGAGAGAGAGAGAGAGAGAGAGAGAGAGAGAGAGA
>NW_006500340.1:3459334-3469434 GCF_000471905.2 Amborella trichopoda | reverse complement strand
GAGAGAGAGAGAGAGAGAGAGAGAGAGAGAGAGAGGTTATAACACGTGCATTGATATGGACCACAAGACCTATCAAAGTTCTCCTGTTCCTACTGAATCAGGAGAAAAATCTAGTGAAATTAATTAATGCATGCCTAAGTGAATCATCAATTCCAACTTCATTAAATCAGATTTAGGTAAATTAAATGTCAAAAATGGACCTTTACCCTCACCTTCCAACACGCCGAAAAAATGTATGGAACATTGACGATATAATATGTATCGGTCTTCTCTGGATAATTTAAATCATCAATTGTGGATATTATGGTCAATAACTGCATTTAGAGACGTAGACAGGAGTTATGCTTACTCAACTAGATATATTTACACAGAAATAACATTGAATAATTGAGCTTGATGCAACAGCCCGGATTTATTGGACCTTTAAAACAGAAAACCCAGAGAAACTTGATGACTCAAAATAAACCCAGAACTATACGAAATGATTAGGATTTCTTTTCTTTCTTGATAATACAATATAGAAATGGCTAACGTTGGCAAATGATGCCGAACGATAAATAGAGTTTTAAAAAATTTTGTCAGGAAATAAATGCTGTGTAGTGCAAGAGGCAAAGTCCAGGATGAATTGTGCATCTCTGGATTTTTTGCAATTGAAGTATATCATCATTAGGCTCTTTGGAGAAACTTTGAAAAGCCAAATCAGCATAGCATTGGTTTAATAGGATACCACCATTTTTTGGTGCAAATAGGGTTTGGCACATCATTTTGCTGACCAGAACATTCAAAAAGTCCAAGTTGCAAGAACAAAATGAAATGGAAAAGCACATCACCAAAAACTTAGAGAGAGAGAGAGAGAAGAAGAAAGATGCAATAGATAAATAGTAAAGAATGCGAAGCCTATCAAACACAAGAATCAAACCTTAATATGATTGAGTGCAGAAAGTTTTAAGCCTGTCATATCCAGAACCTTTAAGCACGTACCAATATAGCGCCCATGCTTGTGTGTTGCGGCAGGCTATAACAAGCACCACAATATCAGATGAAGTAGATACAGTTTTGAATGGGTGGGCAAACATACCCTTAAGGAAACGGAATTTACATTTCTGGATTTCTTTTTCAATTAGAATTTACATTTGCTACTAAACTCACCAAAATTACACGATCTCGATATTCGTTAATTTGAATATGTGACTGCACATAATAATGCACCTGCAATGCAAGAGAATTAATTGTGAGAATCATAAACACTTCCAGCCAGCTTCTTGAAAGAGGCTCCACTGATATGAGCATGGTTTTGATGGCAGTTTGCACAATTGTATGAATCATCAGGAAAATAAGTATAAAGGGATACCTATTGTAGAGTCATATGGATAAATTGATTTTTTTCCCTCTCTATTTCGACTGTTTAGTATATATGAGCATATTTTGAAATCCTTGTGAACATAATGATTGGATTTCATTGGGTAGGTATATAGAAAGAAATGAGTCTCAAAATATCAGAGTAAAAGGTTGATAAAATACTGTCAAGACTTACAGATGCTTTATCGAATGTGCTCATTCCAACTCCTATAGCAAAGACAGGAAGACCCTGCAAAACAGAAATTGGAAGTTAAATATTGGCTTTAGAGACATAATACCATGATATGCATGTGACTAGCTTTTATTAATATCGAAAAGTTTGGAGAGGTCAAATTATAATGGTCAAATTTCCTAGGAATCAGACTATAGTGGTTTACAAGCTCTTATGCGATGCCCATATACATTTAGTCTCTAAAGCAAAGGATGTGAATTTTGGTACACTAACTTCAATTAACAGTTCAATTGAGAAATCAGTAAATTTTTTGCTGTATAAAAAATGGTAAAGGAGCATCCCTTGGGCATCCTTGAAAAATGTACACAGTTTCATTCAGTAACGGGATAAATTCATACATGCACCAAATAAAGCAGAAGCGAAGTCACTGTAAAACAAAATAGCAGAAGAACAATCCGCCGATTGTAATGCAAACTCCATGGCTTCACTTGGGTTGCATACGGACGGCTTGTACGTTTAGGACTCAATTTCTTTCTATAATACCCTTGGTGCCATAAAATAAACCAAAGTAGTTACTTATTAATAGAAAGAATTCAAAAGCAATAAGTGGATAATTAAACCAATAATAAATGACATTATGCACATGCAACTTAAGGAAATAAATGCATAAAGTCATGAAAAAACCAGGGAGCACTAATGAGCTGATTCAATGGGGAACAATGACACCAGAAATAGTAAAGCATGGAAAGTTTTGAGACATATAAGTTTGGGGAATCACCCAAAGAGAATGCAAAGAAAAGAACAATATATACAGATATTATGATTGCAATCCTTATCCAAGCAGGATATAAATGATACTTTTTTGTGGATTTAAAGCTTGCAAGCACACCTCTTTTGAGTAACCGGACAATCCGATTAGTTGTGAATCGCGAACTGCTCTATACATATTGGACGGGATTATAGGTTTCTGTAAAATAAAAGAAAGACAGGCATAATCAATCTATTAGGTAATAAGTTCTTGAGAGGCATGGTTGGTGAAATACACATAAAAACCACTCTAGACAACTGAAAACTCCTCCAAGTCTTCCATTTCTTAACTTTCAGGGGAAAATAAGATACAAGCCTTTGATAAGAATAAATGTGAAGATTGATTTACAAAATAAAAGCATAAATGTGACTACGAAGACGATCAGCATGATACCATTGGAATTGGAGCCCCCTATGCGGTTAGGATTCATGAAGAACCTAGGAAATGAATCAAAATTTCATTGCACCTAATATGACTGGTTATAACTAAAACATGTAATATTAGAGGGTTTGGTAGAATGAGAACTTACAGCCAGTATATTGTCAATCTCACTTTGTATTCTCCAGTTTAAACAATCCAGCAACTGCAACAGAAAAATGTGCAGTATGAACAAAGAAGATATAAATAACTAAACAAATGTAAAGAAATCATACTCTTCAATTGGTTACGAAAGAAAATCAGGAGAGGCACACTTACCATTTTATTTGCTTTGGCAACATTCCCTTCCCTTGCCTTTAGAAACCGCCTCAAAGTTTCCATTAGATATCCTTGATGCATATTCTGAAGCATTGATTGAGAATATCAGGCTCTTGATATTCCTTTCACTAAGTGGGTCGGTTCAATATCCAAATTATATTGGAAGTAGTAAATAATTTTGTTTCCAGATAATAGAAGAATCGTTGCATACAATGTTAAAAAACCTGGCTTAAAGCTCAGGACTTGGCCCCTGCCTGAGCCAAGTAACTCGGGCGAGTCCGAGTGGACTCGCCCGAGTCCGACATGAGCCCAAAAAGGGCGGAAGGATTGGCAATTTTTTTTAAAAAGTAAAAATCAGTAACACCAAAAGAAGTGATAAGCATCATTAAAAATCTGTAAAAGAGGGAAAAACGTATATAGAAGACAGATTATGAAAAAAATTGTTTTATAGCTTGAAACTGTCAAGAAAAATCCAAAGAAAGGGAAAAATAGAAATTAGAGCTTATAATAAGAAAAATCTACAAATCATCATTAGGAACATAAAAAAATATATAGAAAGAAATCTATACATAATTTATTAGTGTATCAGTACAAAAAAAAAAATTACTTTTTAAGTAATTTGACAAACCCAAGTTTGTCTAAAATACTTGCCTCGGCAAGGTGCCGAGGCCGAGGAACTCGGCCAACCTCGAATGAACTTGGCTGAGTTTTGAACCGCTACAGCGTACCTAGAACTTGAAGTATAAAAAGGCAACCATTCAAGTTAAAAAACAAAAAACAAAAAAAAAGAACTGCTGGAAAGAAGATATTGATAACACACCCATGTGATTGTTAGTATGGCCTTTCATACCGTAACTATTTGATCTTGTGTGGGTTATGCTAGAGCCAAAAACAATTCACATTTTTTTGAATAAAAGAACCCACCTTTCTCTAAAGCTAATAAGATTACTGCCCTAGAATTAGGAATTAGAAATTCGAAAAGAAACATCCTGGTAAGGCAATGCGTGTCAATTCCTCGCTACTAGTATAATGGAAAGTGAAAATAATTAGAAAGAAATTATTGCAAGATGCAATTTACTTCAAAAACTCATAAATGAGCAAATAGAGAATGCATCAGACATGGATCCATTTCTACAGTAGATCAAAATACCATTTATAGCACTGCATTGTGCCAATATTAACAACAAAAGTTGTTCAAAGATGTCAACTCAAAGGATTCATCCTATCACTAAAAAAGTAAAAATGGAGGATTTCACGGGAATTGGTATAATCTGAATCTATCAATTTCAACATTAGATCACTGCAAATTGCCCATAATTCAATCTTTCTACAAAAGGGATATTGAAAAAAAAAGAAAGACCAGCTATATTTGTGCATCAGCATATGAAGAGTACGGAGAAAACCCCGATTTGTCGCTAAAGATAAGCCATAATTTTCGCATTGACCTCATAGTCTCATATCTAAATCACCAGAATCAGAAAAAAAATAACAGAAAAAATTAGATTTTTACATAAATAAGACCGAGTAATTCTTACCTCAAATGTCTTCCTTAACGGCTCATCCTTTGCAGTTGCTTGAACCCACAAAAACCCAAATATCAATTTCTCAAAAAAAAAAAAAAAAAAATTGTTTCATAACACTGGAATACCAAAAACCCAATGCTCCAAAAATTCAAAAAAAATTCAAAAAAACAAATAATTCGAGCTGGAGCTTACCTTGATCTATTAACCCTTTGAAGTGTTTTAGTGCATCATCAGAAACAATCCCCATTTTCTTATCTTGAAATTTCAAAACCACAGGGAAAAAAGTGGGTTCTTTGGGCAAAAGAACATGAAAATTTTTGTTTCTTTTTTTCTTCTTCTTTCTTTTGTTGCAGGTGTGTTTATGTTCAGATGAACACTTATTGCATGTGGCCACGGTTGTTAAAACCTGTTAAATTTTTTTTTAAGATAAATGCAGGTACCGTGTGAGAATGACGTAATGCCCCTGCCTTCGACTTGAATAACATGTACGTCCCCGGTCGTAAGGCTTACCTCACTGGGAAGGAGGAATCCAAAATATGGTGAGGAGTTAAAGCAGGCTTTTTCTCTCTCTAGAAAAGGTAACACAATTTGTTTACACAACTTTTGTGTACAATGGAGACAACGCATAAAGTTCTGTCTACAGGGTTTGACAAAGAACGAACGACTTCACACCAAATGACATGGTGCTCTCTCTTTACAAAACTCAAATGAAATGGTGCTCTCTCTCTCTCTCTGAACTTCGAAGGAAATGGTGCTCTCTCTCTACAAAACTCAAATGAAATGGTGCTCTCTCTCTCTGAACTTCGAAGGAAATGGTGCTCTCTCTCTACCCAAAACTCATATGAAATGGTGCTCTTGCTCAAAACCGTCCGGCCAGTGCCTCGGCGGCCGCTTAAGGGGATGGGCCGGAGCAGACCAACTAGAGGGTGGTGTCTGGGTCACCTTCCTAATATTCGCCTAGGCGTCACGTGAAAAATACATATATGGTGGGTAATTTTTCTGTGTTTTTTTATATTTAGATAATAAAAAATATATAAATATACATATTTTGTACAAAATATGTACCCAAAACAGCGTTACAAGAATCCATTTGCCCCTTTTGAAGCTAAACCGCCGCCCGCCTAGGCATTGCACGGCCTGGACCGCTGGCTGCTTAGCCCGGCGATTTTTTGGAACACTGCTCTCTCTCTCTCTCTCTCTCTAATGAACTCAAATGAGATGGTGCTCTCTAACGAATTGTAATGAAATGAGACTCTCTCTCTTTCCCATCTACAAGACTATGCACAGAGCATGGTTTACCATGTTCTTACAACCACTATGCATAAAACACTCTTTACTAGGTTCTTACAAACAAATAAATGAGTTTTCTCTCTGATCAAGTGTATTGGGTCAAGCAAAAATAATATGAATCTCCCTCTCAGTCTCTCTCTCTCTCTCATCTAGCGTTTAGGCAAAAATATATGAATCTGTCGTTCTCTCTCTCATCTAGCGTTTAGACCATGCATAAACGATTGTCTGTTACTCTAATGGAGTTTCAAAGCAAAATTAAATGACTGGGACCGCATGAATCTCTCTCTCTCTCTAAAAATTAAATGAGTTGGACCATATGAATCCTCTCTCTCTTCTGGCACGCGTACTTTTTTGTTGGTATCTGAAAATATTCTCTCTCAAATTGATCTTTGGAGGAGTTCATAAGAAATGAAATGGATCGATCTCTCTCTCTCTCTTGTTTCTCTATGTGCATTTTTCGTAAGACTTGTATAGAAACTCTCATTGTACATATTTATACATGGGATGGTATGCAATGAGTTCATTTACTTCCAACTATCCGATGTGAAATATGGTAATATGGATGTATACAAAGCTCGAGAATATATATATTATTTTTTTTAAGTTTGAAGAATAAATACAATAATCTAATTTCACATCTAGTAGTGAAGATTAATTATGACCATCTTCCACATTAATGAAACTTTGTTGATGCTCAAAAAACACAAAAGAACAAAAAAAAAAAATTAAAAAATCTCTCTCATTGTCTTGATATAAATTATATAAAAATTTATTTGTCACCATACAGAAATCTAGTATTGGCTCTCCAAAGTTGAATCATTCTATGCTTTTGAATTTCAAAACCAAGTTAGAAGCTCCCTCTCAATCTCTCTCAATGCGACTGCTGTTACTTGGCTTTCAATCCGTCTCTCTCTCTTGACATGATGACATGATGCGGCCTACTCGGTTTGAAAGTCCATCGCCGATCAAAGCACGCCGTTTCCCCTTCTCTTTTTAATGGCCTCACGACTCTTATCTTCATTTTCACTCGTTTTCCATCATTACCCTATTGGACATAGTTTGTATAAGGCTGAGGTCTTAAACAATCTAAGTAAAGTTCATCTTCAAATAGCATTGAAAGCTCTTGTTTCAGTACGGAAAATCTTTGTGAGGATCTAATACTGTATTTTTATATCTAATTATAAAATTTAAAGTTTAAAAAATATCTTAGATCAAACGGATCTATTAACACTTAAAAATCTTGAAAATTGACGGTCTGAAAAAAACATTACGAGATGTAATATTTTCAAGTCTTAAAATCTATTTTTTCTCATGTTCATACACATCTTGATATTGAGATGATAGATTTGACAATTTTTTAGCATAAAAAAAAATCTTGTCTCTTGCATTTTTTAGATGCACGTTAATTTGATTGTTTGGGACCTCAGCCTTATGTGAGCTTTCTCTTTAATGGGACACGTCAATACTCATTATATTTGACTTGCTTCCTTCCTTAACTACAACTCTCATCAATTTTTTTGTTTATTATTATTTTTAGCTTTTCTTGTAAATTGTAATTATTGTTTATTATTGTTTCTACTACTTTTCCCATTGAGGTAATGAGCACAAGACTAACTTTTGTATGCTACAAGATGACAGTCTAGGATCCTGAGCCTTCATTTTCATCATCCTAATTTATAATTTATTTTAAGCCTGTGCAGGTTCTCCCTGGGGAGCATAATGTATATATGTTCCCTAAGAGAAAAGATCTTCTTAGAAAGATATTTTGTCCATCTGAAAGTTTGGTATCCACTTTAGTACTATAAATGAAAATTTTCATATAGAGAACATCAGATTTTGAGTTCGTGAATGTATGGGCCTGACCGTCCAAAACTTACATACTCTGTCTAATCCTAAGATTTTATTGTTTCATAAACATGCAATATCTTTTTTTTTTTTGGGTGTGGTTTGTATGAGCTACATCCATAGTTATCAAGATCGGACCGCATAACCTGATGTGACTAGTTGGACTGCAGGGTAGTGTCTTAGCTAGTTTGATTTAAAGTGAAACCGAGTTTAAGTGAAAAATATTCAAAATCAATATTTGATAGGTTTTGTGCAGTCGGGCTGGCTGGTTTTGACCAATCAGATCGGTTAAATAGAGTCGGACAAATTCTATATAATATATCTCATGTTTTTTATTTTATTTTATTTTTTTTTAAAATTCTACTTCGGCTAATTTAAATTCACAGTTATATCGATCTATACTAGACCAAATCTTTCACCAATTCAAATGTTGTTTGATAACACTTATGTTTCTAGAACTTGCGGTCCTGAAATTACTTCAAAAAAGGGTTTTACGCAATGAAAAGAATGTAGATATGCACCGGGAGAGCATAATCTTTTGGCTTTTTAAAAGTTGAAAATTTTTTGTATAGAGCCGAGGCTCTAAACAATCAAATTCAAGCCTATCTCCAAAATTTCACTGGAAGAGGTTGTTTTGATGGCCAAATATCCTCAAATTGATCACCTCGACATAAAGATGCATGGACATGAGAAAAAAATAGATTTTAACTTTTAAAAATAGTGTATTTTGTAACACATTTTTGGACCGTCAATTTTCAAGTTTTTATAGATCTCTTGATCTATACTAGGTTTTAAGTTTTAAACTTTATAAATAAACTTAAAAATATATTTTAAGGTTGTCAAAAAGATTTTCAATATTGAAACTACATTTCTCGATACTATTTAAAGGTAGGCTCTAATTTGATTGTTTAGAGCCTAGTCTCTATACAAACCGCACCCTTTAAAAGCAAGGGTTTCGTTTGAGACATCCACATCACTGGTTACGCATTTAGTTGGATCTCAATGTGATCACAACTCATTCAATTTCTAGCTTTTGTCTAACCAGATTCGCGTACATGTCCGATCTGTATTTTGGAGAGAGAAAGAGAGCCAGTTTCGGGCATATGTCCTGTATTTATTTTGTAGAGAGAGCCAGATTCGGGTACATGTCATATGTGAATTTTGTAGAAAAAGAGATGGCAATTGGGACTATCGGTGGCAATGGACCCGGACTCTGTTAGGACCCGACCCATGACCCGTTAGGTCTATCAAATATGGGCTCGGGTATGGGTCCAATATTTGGACCCGGGAGAGTCGAGTTCGAGTCCAAAACTTGGACCCAAACACTATTTGGGTATGGGTCCTGGTCCGGATGGACCCGACCCGTACTCTTAAATTGTTGGAGATAAAATACTTCAAGCCCTATTCATTTGGGTGTATTAAAGATTGTATACAACAATAATTCATAGTTATTTTTTTGCTATTAAATGACAAATCGGACGGTTTGAAATCTAATGGCAGGTGATTGTGACTTTCTGACGAATAATATGGGTATATGATGGTAAGAAAAAAGACAAAAAAAAAAAACTAAGCTCATAATGAGGATGGCAATGAACCAGACTAAATCCGAGATCCGATAGATACGGATATGGATCAAACTTTTGGACCCGACGGATCGGATCCAGGTCCAAAACCTGGACCCCAATACTATTGAAGTCTAGATCCGGATCCAGCCGTACCCTTTGCCACCTCTATTTCGGACTTGTAAAGAACTCTTGTTTAGAGAGAGCATGAGAGGGCCATAAGGGCCTGGGAGCTCCTACCGAGCTCTTCCTTGTTTGCATGGGTAAATTATAAATAATTAAAGGAAAATCTTTTGATAGGGGTAAAGCTTCACCTCAAAACTCACCAAAGATTACAGTTTTGGTGTTGGAAGGCCTTCAAATTGATCATGTCGGCCTTGATCATTATGATTGTGAAAAAAATAGGATTTTAAGTTTTCAAAATAGTGTATATTATAATTCATTATCTAAACAATTTATTTCACCTTGAAAATAGGTATTCAGATGTGTACTTTTTTTAGCTTCAAATTTAATTGCAAGAATTAAAATTTGATTTTAAAGCCATTATGGAGATTTTTGATATTCAAAGTACTTTCAGAACAAAGATTCGAGATGAGGCTTTACTTTAATTCCATAAAGCCTAGGCCTTATATAAATACATAATTAAAATATTGCAATAAACTTCTAGACAACAGAATTGGTATTAAGTATATTTGGTCAAAAAAAAAAAGTGAATTTTTTTTAGTAAAAATTATACAGGCCAAAAGAAAGTTTGAAAGAAAAGAATGTGATTATTTCATATTTGTTTAAAAATTTGGGGTATTTAAAAATAGGTATATATATATATATATATATATATATATATA
>NW_006500340.1:3448733-3458823 GCF_000471905.2 Amborella trichopoda | reverse complement strand
GTATATATATATATATATATATATATATATATATATTTGTCTATGTGTATTTTCAAGTACATTAGTCTGGAACCTACTTGGAAAAACATGTAAAACGAAGATTTTTCTAGAAGGTCCTCTTGCATAATGACAAAATAATATTCTATTTGATTATTTTTTAAATTTTTTTTACCAAAATATCTGTAAAAGATGAACTATTTAAAATTCTACCCATTCTAAATATTCCAACTCAAAGTCAAGTGTTATTCTATGAGTATTTTGAAATTAACGAAAAAGTATAAGTAAAGTATTAAATTATTCATTTCTTGCTAACAAACTTGTCTTTAAAAAAGTAAATCTTTTAAGATATCTTGAAAATCATGCCTTCTAAAATGTTTCTTAATATAGAAGCTTTCTGGAAGAAAAATATCTTAATAGCAAGTATTATTGACTAATCTACGACGCCAATCAGTTTACAAAGGCCTTAAAATTCTTCCTCCACTAATCGTTTAAAAAAGGAGGTCTTAACCCCTCAACTTTTAATAACTATCGTTGTCCAAATGTTATTTTAGAAAAGGGATTATGCCCACGGCATGGTAAACTAAAATTCACTATATTGCTGGTACTTATAACGTGATTTTGGGATACAAATTTACCTCACTAACCCTTAACAATATTCAATCGAGCAATCCTTTAAACTAGCTCTCCTAGTGTAAATTGTTTGTCAATATGTCATCTCTTTTCCAAAGTTGAACCAGTGTCTAGAACGACAATATTGATAGCAATTAAGACTTTGTCTCACTAAAAAACAATATGACCTAAAATCTTTTTGGAAACCCCTTCTCTATGAGAAACCTACCTCTCTGTAAGTAGAGCGAACCGTCGCACCATTTTTCTCTTTGAGAAGCTCACTCCTTGCTTTTCTATGTAGGAGGCCTTGGGCTCTCTCGTTAAAGGAAATCCATTTATCCCATTCAGTTATCCCAATGAGGCTTTCGAAGAATTTCTAGGGTGGTAGAGTAAAAAATTTAGAGTGGAATGATTTTGAATATCAATTTATTAGTAAAAAACTTTTTTCCACTTTTGAATTATCGAAATAAGAACTCTATGTGAGGTTCCTTGTATAACAAAATTACCGTAAGGAGACTTCACCCAAAAACACTAGGTTTTTTCCACTAATGTAACACTCTCTCTGAACTTCTAAAGAAGATAATAGAGAAATAATAAGAGTAGTAATTTAGGGAACTTCAATAGATTTTCTAACTACTTTAGTGATGTAAAAGGAGTCCGAAAAATTACATCCGGTCTTCTTTCAATCTTAAATAAGCAAAAAAGCTATATTTTTTCATTCATAAATAAACTCTCTCTAAAAATATTCAAATCCCTTTTAATTGGGATGTCAACCATCTTAAATACCAAATAAAAAAACTAAAAGAAAATGTCTCTCTCTCTACAACCTACGTCTCTCTCTCTCTCTTCAACCCATGTATCTATCTCTATCTACAGCCCATATCTATATCTACAGCCCACGTCTCTCTCGCTGCTCATGTAACTTCCCATGAATATCTCTTCCCAAATCATGTAAATCCCATTTCCTATACTTTTCTATATTCTCTCCCCTAGTGATCTCTTTCCTATCTTTATCCCATGCTTTAGATCGACATTTCTAGGATCATTCCTTAAGCTCACGTACCTCCCTCGTTGCAGCATCATCGACTTCCTAGCTGACGGTGAAGTCCAACATCTTTATGCAAATCTTCTTTGTATGATATGAGATTGAACACTCTAAAGAATGAATAAATTCTCCATCCACCTAGCCAATTCCAATACAAACATCCAAACACATTCAAATATGGGTGCACGGAATATGTTCTTTGACTAATTGTATTGGCCAAGTGATTCCTTATGAAAGAAACTTCTTCTTCTAGCTGGCTTTCTTCGTCTGAGGCTTCTTCGTTGTTTTGAACTCTTGTAATAATCATGCCTTGAGTTTTAGGTCATTAATTTCTTAGAAGGTTGCAACTCCTGTTGTAGATCTAACATTATTCTCGTCACTTCATTGTATCTCATTCCCACAAGGCAAACATTATTCTCGTCACTTCATTGTATCTCATTCCCACAAGGCAGATATACTACCAAGAAATGCACCAAGACATTCAACTTTTAAGGTAGTTGACATGGTTTTGCCAAATCATGTATAGCCAACTATCACATCAATCGTGTTAAAAAACGCGTTAAGGGGTGAATTCCCCTTGTGTAATATCTAGAATAGATTTTCCCTGTAATGATAGCATAAAAATCACATGACCATCTTTGGTTTTTGCAATTATTAAGCCCATGTTTTATGGAGAATAATAACAGGGAAAAATTGTATGCTTCTGTTCTCCCCCCTTGAAAGTTAGCATCAATAACTTCCATGTATTCTCCAACCATATGTCTGGCATGTATACAAATAATTTGTTGATCAACACCAAGGGCTTCAAGCACACATCCAATAAACCCTTCCCATTCACATCTCGAACCAAAAAGTTGATGCTTAAAACTCATACTAGTGTGCCTTAGCTAACAAGCTTCCCCAAGGAAAAATTTTAACACATCAAGAGAAATTTTCAAAGCGTGCATGGCACATAGAGATGTTATTTCTACCAGTAGCAAGATCATTATCTCTTGCAATAATTTTCTAAATCTCTACGTAAGCACTTTTCATGATATTTCCCATGGACAACAAGACTTTGATTGCAAAACCAGCCCCTTCACTTGTAGGGCCATATAAGATTTGTTCAGCCCAACAAAGTTGACATAGAGATGACTCATATCTTCTTGTGCATGCATAATAACTCCATTCACCTTTTAATAAAATTATCAAACAATTTAATAACTTCTTTCATGAGCTAAATGCCATCATATGGTTTCCATACTTGACTAGGAGGCTTTTTTTCTTGGTAAATAACATCAAATCTAATTCTAGTGCATTGACCAAACATCAACATACTCCCACCACAATTTATCATCCCCATATCTCTTGAACATCCCAAATCAGCAAAATTAAAAAGCATATGCCATACAAATGAAGTTGTTGAAACCATACTTCAAAAATTTCACACCAATTATGAAATGGTTCCAATAAACGACCGAACCATCCGAATTCATCACAACCATTCCACACACCATGATTAGGCTTTTTCGAAACAGACAACCAATCACGTATCTCCATGTTCATACCATAATTCTCATCACCTCTACCAGCATATAATTTCTACCACCGGCGCCAACAATAACCAAATCATCAACTACAATCTAGATATCATTGGTTTTTTTCTTTATAAGTTGCTGAATAGATAAAAGTTACACCCTCCTCTTTAAAAGATTCAGGTGGAGTCTCATCACTTAATGACAAAAAAGATAGTTCATGTCAGACAATTGACAATTTTCTTTGATAAAAACCCACTATCTTGGTTTTCTCATCCAATCCCAAATTCCATTTCATTGCAGTCAAGGATTGCTCTTTCATGCTCACAAGGAGGAAATCATTTGAAAATCTGACATTGTCTTCAACAGAAATAATGTTCAAAGTTAACATATCAATACAATGCAGAATTTCTTTTATCTCTACTTTTTCAGCAGATTGGTCTATAAATGCATCTACTTGTTTCTCATTAGATTTAGGACCCTTTGTGTCTTTCAACACATCAATCTCTCTAGTGGAAAACTTAGGACTTTCATTTACCAAGAAATCACATACCTTTATGTGTTTACTTGTGTGATGCTTAGATTTTGTTGTAGGGACAACAACTCCCCGAGTTGGAGGTGTCTGATTCCTAGCTTGAGATGATCCAACTCTAGGGGTCGATCTGGATATAGGAAAAAATTTTCTTTGCTCATCTTGATACTGATTTTGGTTTACTCCCCTATGTCAGTGACATCATCTTTGGGGTTATCAGTTGCACCAACTTTTATTTGCATTCATGCTCTCGTCAATGCTGTCGTGCATCGAACCCACAAGTGTGATCAACCATAACATCAGGCCATTCCCACTCAGACTCATGCCTTTATTTACGCTGATCTTCACTATAAGTTACACAATATGGATTTAACATCGTAGATCTCATCTTGTTCAATGTTTAATGTTGCAATTTCTTTTTGTAATAACTTTTCAACCATCCCCTTCACAGATACAAGAACAACCCAGAAATGTATCAACTAATGTTTTAACCCCACACAGCAAGGCACTAAGCCCAGCATAGTTGGCTGTTCTAACTCCAATCGGGCTAGCGAAGAAAAAAATAATATTGGCAGCAGAGTCATGCACCACCCCACCAATACCTGGAACACCTGGATTCCCCAATGAACTTTAGGCAATCACCAGGAGGCGTCATCCAAAGGCTTCTTAACCTTGTAACTGGTCTCCCAAACAAGAAAAGGCTACCAAGACTAGCCATTACGTGTACCTTGCCGATATTCTTTCCTTCCTTATGTAAAGAAATTGAAGTCCAAATAGAGAGTAATAAAACAAAAAGGGCAAGGAATTCCCTCAAAAGTCCGCCTATTTCTCTCTTTCTAAACTTTCCAAAGGATGATTCCCTTAGCGATCTGCCAAATAATTTTCCCCATCTTAGGCAGATGAGGAATGGAAAGTTGAGAAATAACACCAACCAGTGACGAAAGGAGTACCATAGAAACCCCGACTATGTTAAAGAGCCAAAACCAAATTCTCACTGTGAATGAGCAATGAATAAACAGATGAGCACCAGTTTCCTCATCCGCTTTACAAAGGAGGCAAACATTAGGTAAAATTTTCCCCCTTTTGATAAGATTGTCAGTAGTGAGAACATTATTCAGAGCTGCTAACCAAATAAAGACCTGAACTTTATAAAGAACTGGCCACTGCCAAACTTTAGCAAGCCACCGATAGGAGGCTCTCCATTGGTCATGAAAGAGAAGCCTGTACTAGGACTTTACTGTGAAAATACTATCATGTTCAATCTCCCAAATCACCTCATCCTTAGCATTATAAGAGACATAAACCCCATTCAATAATTCTATAAGGGCACACCACTGCAAAAGAATCAACTCACTCACCCGGTTGTATGAAAATGTAATATTTCAAGAAGTTAATTCTCCCCTACGGTCAACGGCCTCCCAAATAGTCACATCTAGTTGAGTAGCAATCCTAAATAAGTCGGGATATGCAACTTTTAAGGGGTACTCGACTAGCCATTTGTAATGCCAAAAGGAGACATTCCTTTCATCCCCCATACTCCATTTGAAATAACCAAACACAATTGGCCTACAATTATACACAGCCTTCCACATATGCAAGAGCTAAGAACCTCTACCACCCCCAATCCACATATTTTCTCTCTCAACCCCATATCTTGAAGCAAGCACTCTATACCATAGCTGATCTTTGAAAATAGGCTATGCCACCACCACTTACATAGCAATGCCTGATTCACCAATTTTATTTTTCTTATGCCCAAACCATCTTCCGTCTTTGGAGAACAAACTCTATTACACTCTAATAAATGGAACTTCATATTCACAAAGAAGCCAGAAAGGTCATTCTGTCTTCTACGAGCACTAACAATAGCGTGGAAATACTTTGTATTCAAATCACCCTCTTTAAGTACGTGGGATCTAGATCTTTGCCTCTAATAGATCTCTTCCACCCTACGAAGCTCCCTTAACTCATTATATTTTGAAGTACGGTCGCTGATAACCTGTTGAGAAATACAACCACTCTGCTGAATAGAGCAATCATTCGCTTGTAAACGTCCCAAAACCTTATCAATTTTGGCCTTAACATTAAATTGATTCTCATGCTTCCATAAAATCAACTTATGTTTGATATTAATCAATTTTTTGTGCATTTGAAAATCCAGGGAGCCTACCACAATCGTGTTGGCCCACGTGGTTCTAATAATTTCCAGCACCTCGTTTTCCTCCAACCACCCGGCTTCAAACCTAAAAGGTTTTGGGCCACCCTTTACCATTCCAGTATTGAGCGTAATGGGTCATTGGTCCAAAGAAAGCTTAGTTAAAGCCATTGCTATAGCGAGAGGAAAAGAGTCCAACCACTCTATTGAAAGAAAGAATCTATCTATTTTAGACATAGACAATCTGGCCGAACTATTATTTGACCAAGTGAATTTCGCACCCACAATTGGAGGGTTCAAAAGAGAATTGTTTTCAATGAATCTATTGAATAACCTCATAGATGTATTAATAGAAGTACCAGACAAACACTCACACGGCCATCGAATGAGATTAAAATCCCCCCCAATTGTAACAGGATAACCGAAAGAACGAATAACAGAATTTAACTCACATAAAAAGGCTTCTTTCAATACCAAAACGGATGGGCCATAAACATTCACAATACCCCAATTGAAGTAAGAGTTGGGACCACAAAAACCCAATAACAAGAAATTGTCTCCAAAATAACTTTAAAATTCGAAAGAACTGTGGGGTTCCAAAGGACCCACAGTCCTCCAAAAGCACCAATAGCATCAATCCTCTTAAATCCGACTACACCCAACCTCCAAATCTCCCGAACCCCTGAAACAGTGGGGGGACTTGGGAGCTTAGTTTCTTGCAAAAACAACACCACAGATTTGTACTTAACAACCAGAAACCTAACATCTTTCTTCCTACTGGGGTGGCCTAACCCCCTTATATTCCATGAAATAAAATTAATTAAAATTCAGGAGGGAAAGGATTAGAGGGAGAACCTGATCTACCAAGACCAAAATCAAAGTGCAAGTCCTCCATGCGCGAAGCCACTTCCTCATCCGCAACACTCAAAGAAGAATTAGAGGAGGTGTCAAGGTGTACCATTTTCGGGTCACGAAAAACCACATCCTTGCTACGAGGGGTAGATTTGATAATCCCTCTAGCTTGGAGCCTAGCAGAGGAGCGTGAGCCCCATTCAACCATATTCTTCTTCTTCTTGCCAAACCCCGGAGCTCGAACAGGTGATTTCGCAGTCACCCCATCATCAGCACCACCTTCAAGCCGCGAGACATCATTGGGCACCTCCTTCTCCCGTTGAGCCACCAAACGCTCCCAACATCGAACCCTGATCTCCTCCATAACCACACAAAGGGGCATCTCATCCATGCCCAAATCCTGCACCATCTGGCCCACTATCGATGTATAATCCCTATCACCACCTACATTTTGAACCTGTTTAAGAGACGGGTCAGTTATCAATAAAGGAGACTGCGCATCTTGAATCATACTTATCGGTAATGGCGAGTCTGACTCAGTCACAACCATCGAACCACCATCACACACTTCTTCCATTGAAGCTTCATCCTCAAGCATTGCAGTAGCCTGCTGGTTATCCGGCAACTCCTCATCAACTAGGACAATAGGTTCCTGATCAATAAGAAGTGGGTCGAACCGAAACCTGGACTTCTTTCCCACCCCCTTTACCATAGCCACTCGAAAGAATAGTGGATACATGTTAAGCTTCAGCGAAACCAAAACACCCCAATCTGCGAGAATACGTTAGAAAAACCCTGCGAAGATGCTGGGAACCCTCCAACATGCTGGCAGAAGACCATTATCCAATGACAGAACGTTAGATATATTATTATCCAATGAGAGGCCGCAGAAGACCATTCCGGGATTCATCTCTTCTTCACAACTATATCATTATCCAATTAGAGAACGTTGGAAGCACAACAGAGACTCATTAAAACATAATACCACCAAAACCTTCGTAACACAACTTTTTTTTTTGTTTTTTTGCAAGAAATCAACTTCTCGCTTTGCAGGAGGAACAACTGCGCTCTCTCTTTCCAGGAAGCTCACTTCTCTCTTTCTCGATGCCGTGCCTCTAAATGCAAAGAACCCAACTAGGGCGCACCTATTCTTTTCCTCTTATTCGTGATATAAGAAAAATATCATCAGCTACCATTTAGAAAAGCTTATCCATATCAATCCCATATAACAAGGATTTGGCGGTGATTTTGGATATCACGGTATCCAAAAAACCAGAATTTATCATATTGCTTATGCAAAAATTTAAGGTAATCTTAAAATTTTGACGTTATCTTAGTAAAGGATAGCAAAAATATATATAAAAATAAATAAAAGAAAGAAAAGAAAGGTTATCTTAGTATATGATGTGGGTTTTGTAAGCAGTGGCTTTAAGTTTGGTAAGAACTTCAAAATTCTACCAAAAAAAAATGTAGTTTTGCCACTGAAATATTCTCTGATAACCTAAAAATCTACTTTGGGTTTTGATTGAAGGCCATTGCAGCGCTGAAAGTAACATGTTCCAGTCGATGAATCCTCAAATACATGGAGGTGTGGTTTGTATAAGGCCGAGGCCCTAAACAATCAAAGTAAGGGGCACCTTTAAATCGTGTCGAAAGATGTTTCAATATTGAAAATCTTTGTGATAGCCTAAAAATTTATTGTCATCTCTGTTTATAAAAGTTAAAGCTTGAAAAATAGGATAGATCGAGCAGATATATGAACACTTGAAATTTTAAAAAATTGACGGTAAAAAAATGCATTATAAGATATACTATTTCTAAAACTTGAAATCCATTTCTTTCTCATGTCCATGCATCTTGAGATCGAGATGATGAATTTAAAGATTTGTTGGCATTGAAACAACCTCTTCTAATGAAATTTTTGAGATGCACCTTAGTTTGATTGTATAGGACCACGGCCTTAGATAAACTTTTTCCAATACATAGTGAAAGACAAAGTTTGTCAGATAAATTGATTTGATAGTTCAAAATCCACTTCTTTTTTTTTTTTTTTTCCGGAGATCCATGGTCATAGAGGTGAATGGAATAAATTCACCGATTTTTTGGTGCTACATCTGTTTTTTTAAGATCTGAGGTGCACCTTTTGATGCCAAACTTCACGTGCGGTAGAATATTGACCAACTTTTTAAGTGGTGTGATCTTAGTCGGGTACATACAGGTCTTTGCATGCCACGTGGACAAAATGGACGGTTTGAAATGCAAGAAGAGACTGCCCACCTTTGATGGGGATCAACGATGAGGATTCGTCGAATGGGACTCCTCAATAGAAGAATCGATGGGAGGCATGTTAAGGAAATGGCCACGTAGGCGCCCCCCGATGTCCATCTATCTCTCTCTCTTTGTAACCTGTTTGTTTGTGTTGTTGTTGTAGGTGGGAATATTTCTTATTTTGTTTCACATGAGAATCTCGTAGTCCTTGTGCTCCATTTCCCCCCATTTTGTAGCTTTTGTGCTTTTTGTTTTGAAATTATGTGAAGTTTAGATTTTTTCTTTTGGGTGAGTAGACTGATCAGATTTGATCCTGCAGCATCGATGCCATGGGTGTGAGTTTACAAGATTAAAGAATTTAGAATCTCTTTCTCTCTCTAGAATAAACAACCACGAGACTAAAGAACTTTAGAATCTCTCTCAAAGCAATGGTTTAGTCACTTTAAAGGTAATGTACGTTTATAGGTGAAGTTTTATAGTATTTTACTACTTCATTATCGTCTAAAATTTATCACATGGTCACAGTTGTCCAGTAATATTTTAAATTTTTATAATTATTGTACTAATGAGATTTATCTAAAATTTAGGTAGTGTGTACATATGACCAAGTCGCACCAAAATAAAATATTAAAAAAATTATAGACAAAAAATAAAATGATGAAATTACCCCTGAAAGTTTATAAGGATATTTTGTATAATTTTCATCACTCAAATTATTTGTTTGACATTTTATTCATGTGCATCTCACTATGCCGCACAAACCTACAAAATTTCAGATCATTATGATTTGTAAAAAAATATTAAAATTCAAACACTATATAGGCGTTCTGTAGCGTTATATATATATATATATATATATAGGTGCGGTTTGTATAGAGCCAAGCCTCTAGATAATCAAATTAGAGCTTACCTTCAAATACTGTCGAGAAATGTGGTTGCAATACTGAAAATCTTTGTGATAGCCTTAAAATATATTTTGATATTTATTTATAAAGTTTAAAGCTTAAAAAATAGTGTCGATCGGCAGATCTATAAAAACTTGAAAATCTTAAAAATTGACGGTCCAAAAATGCGTTACAAAATACATTATTTCCAAAACTTGAAATCTTTGTTTT
>NW_006500340.1:3422329-3438255 GCF_000471905.2 Amborella trichopoda | reverse complement strand
CCTCCTCTCTCTCTCTCTCTCTCTCTCTCTCTCTCTCTCTCATGTGCATGTGTGTGTGTGTGTGTGTTTTGGGGAGGGGGGGGTGGGGTTTCAAGATTTTTAGCAACTTGAAGAAACAGCAACTAACCATCCTCTATGTCAAACACCTTTGCAGGGCACTTCTTTACAAGTTCCTCGGCATTTTCACCTCTAACATCTTGCAGTAAAACGACCTAGTAAAAAGAAAAGGACCAAATAAAATTAACATTAGAGCCAAGAAAGGAAAATTGGGACCTGGGTTTGGAATATAAAAAGAAAGAAACGGATTTTGAAATCCTTTGTGTAATTCATAATTTGCTCAACTTTGTAAGAAGTTATTTGTTGTCCGTCTTTTTCGAGAAAGTAATCACTGACTAAATTATCTTCTCTAGAGTAGATGTACCTCTGGCAACATTCGATACCAGGCAGTAGACACAGGCGACCACTTTGCATGGGTTTTTCCAAGTCCTTTTACCACATGAGCCTCAAGTTCGATTTCCTGATGAGGGAGTAAGAAAATTAGACTAGTGCTATTTTGGTTTCATGAGACGAGGATAAATTTGTTGCAACATGAAGTGCGCCATACCATGCAAAGATAACTAAAAGAAAGAATGACGCAAAAGAATCTCTCTGACTTCCTCCTTACCTCCCTCCCTAAAATACAATTTCTTCCTACATTAGTTGCTCCACCGACCACAAACATGATAATCATCCCTTTATATATTTAAAAACAGAAAACACAGTCTTCGTACAATAGTTGCTCCAACTATTACAAACATGATGATCACCCCTTTATATATTTAAAAAACAACAAAGTTGGTATACTTGCAAGGAAAAATCTTCAAGAGATACAGGTTTTGTACAGTATTAGAATGGCACTCTTAGAATTTCATCTTTATTGAATTTTTTCCAATAATGTTCCCTTAGAATGTTATTTTAGCTGGCATAGTAGAGCCCTGGGGGGACAGTGTTAAAAGACCACGGGGCCCATTAATGCAATAATATATGAAACAATTAGACACAAGCCAGGTCCCTAAGAGACTCAACTTTGGCACCCTTTTAGGGTCATTTTATTTTATTCTCCTTAAGAGGATTCCTTCATACTCCTTTAGTGACCCACAAAATGGAGTTGAATATCTATTTTCTATTCAGATCACACCCCAAAGCTCCCAAAACTAGTACCAGGTTGGGCTTGTACAGGTTTACTGCATGGAATTCGTTAGATCTCTTTTCTGGGAAGTAAGCCAGGTAAGACAGGCAAGTCAGACCAAGCAAGGAGATCAGGCTTGATGAAAGCGTCTGTTATCGTAGCAGGAGTGAAGTCATGATCGGGGAGAGTGCCGAAGGGGAGCGGTTCACTAGTGGAGGCATGTATCTATGGTAGATCCAGAACATCCCAAGTAATAAAAACAAATGATGATATAGATCTGAACATTAGAATATTAAATCACTTTTCAAGTACATGAAAGACTATTTTTAAAGGAACTTATCACATGCTTAAAATATTTAAATTTAACATTGGATGAAATGGTAATAAAGTACTATTGGAAAGTGTTCAAGTACAAGAGATTAAAATAAAGGGACAGCTTTCCATACACAACTAGGTATCGGGAATTTATATGCCACTCTCTTCCGCTGTCTGGGATGGCTTCAGTCATTATGTCAAGAGTGAGCCACTGACCGTTTGAGCTAGATCTAACATCTCAGAGTACATTTTTTTAAAAAAACAAATTCTACAAATCATATGAACATGAAATTTGGTGTGTCATCATCTCAATGGGATGCACCAAAAAAATATATAGAAAAAAATATTTCAAAAATAATAAAATGACTAAACTGCCCCTGAAACTTTCAGGGCTTGGCCATTTTATTTTATCAGTTTTTCTGTTTTTTTTGTAGGAGTGAGCTTAAGAGAGGATTCGACGCCCCAAATTTGGTGACAATATCACTTCTAGAAAAAATAAACTAAAAATAAAATAATGCTTGGGCGTCACATTGCGACTAGGCCCATCTCATCCATCTATTTAGATTTGATGGCTGGGAGAGGGATGGCATATATGAATTCCCTACACCTAATGGTGTATAGAAAGCTTTCCCAAAAATAAATAGTGATAACATAACCCTACATCGATATTATACTATAGGTGAGGTTTGTATAAGGTGTCACCCCAAATAGTTGGCTCTAATGATGATAATGTTTGTATAAGGTGTCAACCCTACAAGTAAGGCGCACCTCAAAACTATGCTGACAGATGCAGTTTTTGTGTCGGAAATCTTTGTGATATCATGAAAATCTTTTGTCACACCTAATTATGAAATTTAAAACTCTAAAAAACGATGCAGATTGAGCAGATCTACAAATATTACAATTTTTTAAAATAGAAGGGCCAAATAATGTGTTTAAAGATGCACTATTTCATAACTTGAATCCCCCACCCCCCCTACACAACCACACAAATATCCATACATCTCAAAGTTGATGATCGATTTCAGGGTTTTAGCATTAGAACAACCTTTTTTGATTGATTTTTAAGGTGCACCTTACTTTAATAGTATAAGGTGGAGACCTTACATAAACTTTTTCCTTATATTATATCAATGGAATACAGCATGCCATATCATACAATGTTGTGCATATGTATGTGTGTGCATGTGAATATAAACAAAAGGTAAATACAAGTATAGTGCTCCCCACAGAAATAACTAAAGCTGTTTTTTGTATGTACACAATATATGGAGGTCAAATATCATTCTAAGGATCATCGCAGTAATTAACCTCCTTTAAAAAGACACGGAAGGTGAATGGGTGAGTGACTTTCTACATTCAAAATAAAAGTAATAAACAATATCCAATAAGTGAAACCAAATAAAACATGTTAAACCTAAGCCTTCATAAATTTGACAATGAAATTCTGGCTCCAGACCAATTCCAAGTGTTTAGATAACAAAAATATATTAAGATAAACAAAAAAGGGAATAAAATTTGTCTACAAAGAGATCATTTATCTTTTTTGTACATGGAAGTCACAATCATTCTTGTCACTTACATTTCAAAATGGGTGGCTGTAAGAGTGTCATTTAATAGACACAAAGTTCCAAAAATAATATTTTCGGACTTGTGACTCACCCCAAGCCATTCAATTTGACATCTAAAATGAGTGGGAATGTTTGTGACCTCCATGCACAAAAGATAAATGGTCTCTTTGTAAACAATCCCTAAACATAAACAAAAGATTCCACTTATTAATAAACTGACCTACTAAGAAAATTGCTTATTACCTGGCCTGAGCGAAGCCTAGCAATGGTAATGTCAGGATATGCAGGGGTAATTGGATTGTTTGAAAATTCAGGCAGAGAATCTTGGCTACAACTAAATGAAGTATATGTTTTAATTTTCGAAGAAGAGTCGGCTGCTGCCATTGGAAGCTCACTCCCTCCTGGTAGCCACTTCAATTGATCCGACTTCACTGCATATGATGGCATCAAAACAAGATAACGAAAAAACATGAGACAAAATCACAGGGCTAATCAAGTGAACATTCTAAAAAAAAAAAACACAAAAAATCACACGGCTAATCATTCACAAAAAAAAAAGGAAGGAGAAAAAGGTCCGCACAACAATATAGACTGAGCTACCAACCAAATCATTCTCCACAATAGAGGCATACCTGTGAGACGGGTAGAGTCCTTTCCACATTTAACATGTAGTTTAAAAACAATGGTATTTTTTTCAGTAGCAGCATCATTTTCTGCCACCAAAAAAAAAAAGCATTTAAATTTAATCATATGACTAATTTCAAAAAAGGAAAGTTTTACAATGAAGAGCTTAATAAGAATAAACACAGTAAACTATGTAAGTGTGGAATATGAGTCCAGGACATCTACCATCCATTCTCAGTGGAAATGAACCATAATTCCAGGGTGAATGCCAGGGTGAATGCCAGCCTTTGGAACTATGATCCACCTACAAGGTTCATCTCAAGAACAAATTAAGTGGATGCCCTGGATGTGCATTGCATACGATACATAGGATGTATTTCTACAATATGTTGTCCAGAACACAAACCTGATTTATATTCAAATAGCCTGGGGTCAACTTTGATAGGTATAAGACCCAACCTATGAGCCAGCACTTCATCTTGTACTACTGATGTGTTGTTTGCTATTAGGACTTTCTCAATAGCCATCGTAGGAACCTGCACGTATGTGAAGCATAATAAATCTCTCTCTATGCGAAGCATAATAAATCAATCTCTCTCTCTCTCACACACACACACACACACAACACCCACCCACACACATACACACACAGTTACATATATGTGTGTGCACGAGCCTGTGTACCAGGTAAGAGCTCCAAAGGAGCACAATAAATCCAACTACTGCAATAGAATCTTAAAAAATAACAATGAAATTTCCATAGTATTCTGTGTCTTGATAAGTAAAAGTTTAATATGGTATTTCCAAATGACAAATCTTGAAAGCCATGACACCATGGCGATCCCTATGCAATTAATATATGTCTATTTTTTTCATCATACAGAGACCACTATAAATCTAAATAAATAGATGCATGGAACACATGAAGCTGATACTAGGCATTTAATCAAGAGACCAAGCCATAGATATGGTTACGAGAATTCCATTGTCGAGTTTTTGTTGCATTTAAAGGGCTTGGCTCTGGTGTCACCCCCATGTAAGTACACACGCTATTACTGAAATATAGAGAGACTCCCCAATTTGAAAGAGTGTGGATCGGTCTATGAGGGACCAATGGGCTTTATGGCCAAGACGGCCTTACAAAGGAAGAGGAATGAGTGCCCATAGGACAGTCTGATTTGTGGGCTAGACCCAACTTTTCCTATTATTATGGGAACCTAATATTTAAAGCTTCCAAAATTTGGTTCCCACTCCTCTTAATCCGCATTCACCAGTTATATTTTGGTCATCTTAAAATTAGAGAAGAAAATACCCACATATAAAGAGTAGTTTGAGAGAATTTCTACTAAATTTTCTAATTGTCCCTATCCTAAAGGGAAGTTCCAGATTTTAGGGGAGAGAATAGCAGTGATCTAAGGAAAGAGTAAGTGTGATTCACGAAATAATTTTTTGTATCCAAAAATTTATCATTTATCATTCGAAAGGTATCTTAATGGTTGAGAAACCTAGAAAGAGATAGTTTAGCACAATAGAAATATTCCGAAATCATATGGTCTAGACTAGTAAAATATTGGATTGCAATCTCTATAGATCTAACTGTCAAGAAATTGGATGGTCTCTGTCCAATTTTTGGACTTTATTTTCATTAGTCACATATAAAATTGTATGGTCTTTTTTCTTTTTTTGGATTGCCAGATTGAGGAGGTTTTGTCCTGAATTTTGGTCCTCCACATACTCTTGTTTTAATTAAGGGGCCGTTTGGATACCTGGAAATATATTGTCTGTGAAATATATTACTGGCGTAATACATTACCTGCAAATGGATTGTTACTGTTTGGGCAGTATTTAGATGCAACCTGGGAAATACTTTGTTATTGTTTGGCTATGTCTGGAAGAAATATAGGAAATGCATTACCAACATTTTACCAACACGTGCCTATAAACTATCATTTTTTTCTTTTTTGTCACAAAATTCCACTAAAATGCAAAATTATCATTTCTTTTTTTTTTGTCACAAAATTCCACTAAAATACGGAATTAAAATCATCATCACACCATTCTAAAAAGATTAGCATCATCACCATTCTAAAAAGATTAACATCATCACCATTTCAAAAAGATTTTCTAATAATAACTTGTACCATTTTACAGTCATCATGACACCATTTCCTACTTATTTTAAGTGCCTTTGGCACTTACATGGAATCACATGTTTTCTAACATGACATTGGTTTCAACATGATAAGTCATTGGAACAATATGATTGGAATAACATGATTTATTATAATAAGCCTTATTTTTATTTATTTTTTTATAGAAGTCTTTCAAATATCTCTCTATATAAATAAACAATAAATTTATGATACAAAATTCAAAATCTCTATGGTACGAGTTAAAAAATGGGAAGAAGCGTGATTAATAAACTAGAAGGTTTGGTAATTGCACTATAAAATTTTGAGGTATTGGAGGAGACTAAAGAGGTATGTTATTTTAATTGAGATTTTAGTAATCTCTTATGAGGATTATGTTGGGTGAAATTTTTTATTATGATTGTGTTGTGTAATTTATCATTGATTACTGATTTTTATTTTTATTATTTTTGTTTTTATATGACAGCTGATGCCGTCAGATGAGGGGATGAGCCCAAAAAGGTCAGGATCACCTTAGTTATTATGAAGAGAGAGAGAGGGCTTTATTTTTTTAATCAGGGATAAGGTAGGCAAAAACGTATGCGAAAGATTTCCCAAATTACCCGTCACTCCCGTAATAGATTTTTCACCTATCATCGCGCGTAGCAGATTTCCTGATTTTTGGGAAATCTCGCGTAATCTCTTTCCATTTCCTTACGATTAAGTATACCCAAACAGTGTAAATGCCATATTTCCTTGTAATCTATTGTCACGTAATAGATTTTCAGGTATCCAAACGGCCCCTAAATGTTAACTAGGATCGTAGCATACTCATGTATAGTGTTTCGGCCCTAGGGAGCATGTATCCACGGAAGTATAAAATCTTCTAGCTTCACTAAAATGTTTGCAATTAATCTAGACCATCAATTTAATTGGTACACACAATGCTTGAAAATCCATTGGCAGGGCGGTTGTTATGCATTGACAAAATGGACAGGGCAAAAGAACCAAAAGCAATGAATAACAATTCCTAATCACATAGCAATCCAAATTATTTAATAATGATCCAAATGTGCAAGGTATATGTAGATGCTCTTATATAGCCATCTCTCTCTTGTCATAACCTAGGACTAGAAATATGTGTCATGCTTGAAGAACGTTCATGCACAAATTTTAGAAAAGGGTGGGATTTCCCATAAAAATAGGAAGTTGAGAAAAATAGAATATTAAGAGAAGATAAGAATTAAAGAAAAAGTATACGGAGATAAAGAGAGACTCGTGGGAGATTTAAAGCAAAAAATATAGAAAGGTAAACATGCACCAATTTTTTAGGTGCCTTAATAAAATAGAATCCTTATTAGCCTAGAGGGTGCCCCAAACTTCTCCTTAAAGGTCAACTATCTTGCATTTTCTGAGGATAGGGTCCCCTTTTATTCTCGCGACAAGTGTCTATCCTTAACTGTGACTTAATAATATATATAAAATATATATAAAGACTAGCAATGGGTCGGGCCAGCCCTCACCATAGCCAGGCCCATTCAACTACAGAGTACGTGTTTAGCTTAGGGTCACGAGTAATTTCTTGGTGCAACAAGAGGTGCCTAAAGGTGCCCTTGTCTACGACAGAAGCTGAGTATCGAGCAACATCTATTCCAGCCTAGGAGTACTTGTGACTACTGCAGTTTATGTGCTATATATACATACATATATATATGTGTGTGTGTGTGTGTGTGTGTGTGTGTGTGTGTGTGTGTGTGATCCTCGTAATGATATATTTGCATTAACGTGAATTCTTTTTCACTCTAAAGATATTCTTGGGTTCTTTCTGATGAAGATCATTGACAGATATTTGTTGATGAAATATAGTAAAATGTAGTAACCTCAAAAAACTGTTCTCTCAAGGCTGCAAATTAGTGGTTTATAATTCCTTGTTATTTGGTCATTTGTTCCTAGTTTTTTTGTCGCCTTGATCTGCAGGTGATCATGGTGCGTTGGAGTTGTGCTTTGAGGTTTAATGTAAGTGTTTGTTCAACCAAGGCAACTCTGCCAACTCCTTCTCTACAATCAATGTAGTGGTGTTTGATTCAGCTGACATGTGTCAAATGCATTCGTGTCGATCTATGCAGCAAATGCCTTCATTGTGCAGCTGAGGAGTTGAACACAAGAAAGGTCTTCAACGCATAGACAATCAACGTGGATGTGGTTCATCACAGAGACGTGGTTCATCACAGAGAAGTGCACATTAATAAAGTGGGCATCGTAGCAAGGTCTGAATGAGACTAAAAGTGGGCATTCGAGTTCAACAGGAGGTATTAAGCAAGGATTGTTATTTTAGGTGCCGGATTTGAAAGGTTAAAGCGTTAGAATTTAGGAAAACATAATTGACAATCATGATTCTGGGTGCTCAACTTATAAGGTTAGAGCGTCAGAATCGACAAGAGGCACAAGCTAGGATCATGATCCTGGGTGCTGGCTTGAGAGGTCAGAGCATCAGGATCGAAGAAAACACAACCAACATAGCAAACAACGGAAGATCGATGGTTGTAATCTACAAGCTCCGCAACTACAATTACATCAACTGGCATCTTGCCAGCATGGGCAGCATCCCCAAGAGACGCTGTGAATAGGGAGGCCTTGAGGAAGTGGAAGATCAAAGTGAGCAAGGCACTATACCTGCTGAAATCCTCAATACAAGACTTGATGAACCACATCAAGGATGCAAAGCCATCAAAGTAGGAATGTGACAGGTTCTCAGTGTTGTTATCACGAATGAACATAGCCTGAATGCACTTATTGGAAAATGACCTCGGATCGTAGAGACAAGGATCACTTTCACTTCCTCAATAGTTTATGAAAGTAAAGAACTTAAGAAATGAGATCCCCCAACTTCAAATAAGTTGCGGATTGGAGACATTGAATTTGTAGATTGATAATTCACATGCTAAGACCGAGTTTCACGGATTCTTGGCCGTGATTCAAGGATGGCCCACAAAACATAGTTGGTCAAGTTGGAGAATCTCTTGGTTAATCAAGTGCCTCTAGCAAGATAGATGGCCGGTCTCTCGATGAATGAGTAAGAGGATGCATTTGCAACAACCCACGGGCAATGGGGAATGAAAAACAAAATCAGCCTTCGAAGTCAAACTTAAGGATCACAATGGCGGATCACAGGATAAGCAACAACATGAGACTTACTATTGTTAAAGAAAGCCAGGACATTTTGCGAAGCAGTGTAGAATGCTGAAGAAGACAAAGAACAGTAACCTTGGAGGATAGCGATAGTCGCGGGCAACAATGGTGACTAGAATGCACAAGCCAGGTTTTAGCAGCCTGTGGATGTAGACCAGAAAAGAGTTCACTATGATGGGAAGATTTCCTCGCTCTTAGCACATCGGAGTTGGATGCGACATTACCTTGTGCGAGAGAGATTGTGGACCATGCAAACAATTGGCCTACAGACTCGCCTTTTTCACATCATATGACGGGGGATACAAAATGTTAAAACATGTGCCCCTCCCTCCTTTTAGTAATGGACATCACAAAAGGGCAGTCTCTTTCTATGATCCTAAAGAAGATAACATAAAATGGAAACATTTTCAAGAAGCATAGTCATAGTTCCAATGCCCACAGCGGAGAAGAGCGAGGGGAAAGAACATTCTCTAATTCAAAGAAATATTCTTCTCTTATTGACCGATCAAATTGTAAGAATGGGGGTCAATTACATTTAACAACACTAAGCATTGCATAACAAAGAGGCCCCAAATCTCAAAGGCCATATGTGCTCAACCAATAGGAGCCCACCAACCCTACAAGGGCATACGTGCTGAACCAATAGGAGCTCACTGCGTCTCTCCTCTTCTCTATAGAAAAGTGGCCTCACCTCATTTGAGGCTCGTATTCTAATGAAAAATAAAAAGAGAGAGGAGGAGAAAGAAGAGTGTTAAAGAAAAGAGTCTTAGAGAGAAATAGAGAGAAAGAGAGAGAGAGAGAGAGGAGCTCCAAAACTTCATTGGAAGAAAGCTCAAGTGACACCCTACGACTCACTGAAATTTACAAGGAGAATCGTGAACCTTGGAAAAATATCTGTCCCGTTAAGCTGACTGACTGACACACATGGAAAAAGAGGAGCACTACAACTTGCCCTCCGACCGGGAGTAGAAATAATGATCTTTTGGAAGTATTTCAATCTCCATAAAGTGATCAGCCAGGAGTATTCCTGCAATTTTTCTGTACTCATAGAGATCACGACCCTTGAGGGGGGAGAAAGTATGAACATCTTAGTTTCCCAGCGTCCCTTCCCTCTCATCCCCATATTTCTTCCTCTTTTTCTTCTCCCTTTTCTTCTTCTTTTTCTCTCTCTAGATATTAAATCCTACAAAAGGCCCCCACTAGGGCTAATAACCAAGGGTTTTCTAATTCAATGGATATGTAATACTCAGATCCAGCTGGAAATGGTGCAAGAGAAATAAAATTCATCCCCTCTAAAAGGAGATGGGAATTTTCTTTTCAAGGAGAGTATGAGTTTCTCTCTCGCTCTATCCTCTTGAAATCCACCTGCGAAACCCAAAAGCAATGGATGACAGCATGTATCCAAATACAAGATTACACCAACAAGAAAAATCTCAAGTGAATCATTTAACCTAATAATTTCAAAGAGTGAGTGCAACAACTCATGAACGGAAGTGGTTGCCTAGCCTTAGACCAAAAGAGCAGCAAATGCAATTGTTAATGTGATTATCTTTTTCTTGTTCTTACCTTGAAATTTTAGAACTAGTGAACAGGGTAGAAATGCTATCTCATACTATAAAACCAATAATATAACGATTTATATCAATATAAAACAGACCATCTGATCATGGGAACCATAATTGCCAACTTAAGAACAACCTCTGCAAGGAGTCTGAGCAAGAGAAGCAACAACTTCATTTAAAAGGTCTAGGGGCACATGAAAAGTACGTATAGGAAGAAAAGAATAGGTGTGCCTGCAAGAGTTAATTGTGCTTTTTTTTTAGTGTTAGTGTGTATGTATGTTCAATTGTATTTCATTTATATGTATCTCACATTTGTATTTTCACATAAAATACCAAACAATCATAAACATGGTAATGAACCACCCAAAGATACATACACCGTTATCTTTACTAAATGATTCCTTTAGAATATAATGTTTGTGTGAAAAACAATGGGAACATGCATTTCAATTAAAGAAATGGTAGTGTCAACAATCTATGTGCATCTGGGTGAGGGTTAATACAAATTAACCAAACATTAAATGGAAATATAAGTTCAATGATCACAACATATCAGAAAGTCTATAAATTTTCAAATAATTATAACTATCTAAAAGGAGCTTAAACAAAAATGGTATCAGCTCTTCGGCCTTCAGAATAAGAAGAATCATTGAGAGGAAACACATCATGAAAAACCACAAACGATAAGAATCTTATAACACAAATGACCATTTTGAAAGCAGAATTTGATCAGCTTTTTTCTTTAACGACTGTTCATAAATGAAGAAATATTTTCTAGTATACCTCAGCAATGAGAATCCTTCGGAAAGCATTTGCCAATGAAGCGTCAATGCCCACCATATCGAATTCAATAGAATTTTCTTTATCCCAATCTGTACCTGAACTTTCTTCATCCTTGATATCAATCACTTCAACCTTGAAATTCTCACAAAACTTTTCCAAATTGAGACTATTATCGACCCCCATAGATGCATAAGCTCCAGAGTACTGAATACCTTCTGTCTTCAAACACCAATAGAAACACATGCACATATATCAAGAAAAGGGTAAGATTTACATATGATACAGAATCAATAGGAGAAATGCTTAAATTCAAGTTTTTGCTCCTTTTTTGACAGGTAACCATAGGATTGTAACCAAAAACTCCGCATTGCTATTTATCATCAGGCCGTGATGCTCAACTATTAAAGGAACTTTCCAATTTCCACCAAAAGAAGAAACCAGAAAACCATACCTCATACATTAAGAATAACTTCTCTTGATAACTAACGAAGTTTTATTGAGAAAAATATACTTACAATTATATTATAAAGGCCAAGAATGACAAGATATCATCCTGGTAAACTGACCCTATCTACAGGGAAGTCTTCATGATTGACTGTGCTGTTGGCTAGTTAGTTGAATTGGCATCCTTTAGGACATGGAGGAAAGAGATATTTTGAGAAAGGAATACCATAAACTATGAATTATTTGCAAGATACTTTCATACTTGCCACTAAAATAGGAAAATGAAGTGCTTAAAAGATCGGACCAGTGGGTTCTAACGGGTCACCCACCTGTGTGGCCTGAGGGCTTTGAACTTGAGTTGTGATGTTTCCAAGAGTCAGGATGAGATGACACTCCACAGTTCATTGAAGTTCAATATCAAAGTAAGCAATCAGAGAGGAAAGCTCCAGTTGGAGTTTAGGCCCACAGAGAGAAAGAGAGAGAGAGAGAGAGAGAGAGAGAGTTTGGTTAAAATACTGTCAATGCAACGGACATTGACCATCATTTTTTCCCATATCTAAAGATTTTTCTCGACAGTGGGTGTGAATTGCAGAAAGGAGATGATTATACCTGACGGCCCACTTCCAATCCAATGTGCTCATGTAATTTCATTTTACTTTATGACATTCTCAGAAAAGATCTCAATTTAAGGAATTATCATTACTCAAGAAACTAAAAATTGATGAGTGAAACAGTCAAAACCAACAAACGAAGCTTTGAATAATTTGGTTCTACCTAATTATAGGGAAAGTATAGAATAAGACCATTGACCTTTGGTACAAGGTGAGACATTAATCTTGACCATTGGAAATGAAATTGGGCGGCTATAATTATTCCATTGACCAAGCTCAAACTTCAAAAGAAGTTTTCTCGAACTTTGTGACACGTCCAAGCTATCAAACTTCACATGGGAGAGTTGTAAGTAATTGTGACTACCTTGTATCAAAGGTAAAAGGTCTCATTGTATACAATCCCTTATTTAAAATGAAAAGGAAAAAGAGAACAGATTCGGCTCAATTGGCTAGCCTTGTGAGATAATCGTTCATTTCAACCCAAGTTTAAAGGTTAAAAGTCCCACATTTACCAATCAAAATAAAGTGAAAATTAGAAAGCAACAAAGAGTGGAGATATTGGTAGGTCAAAATGCACAATGACGACTTAGAGCCTCGCCATCTTTTGACAGCGATTAAGCTCCTCAAGCCCATTTTAAGTTCATTTTGAAATTTATGGTGATTCATCGATTCAACGACCACCCAAAAACAAATGAAACCCTAAAAAGTCATATTCACCGAAAAGTACCCCAAATGTGTCAAAACCCACTGAGATATGCAAGCGAGACACATATAAAACCTTAAACTGAAAGGAAGTACAAGTACTTACGTGTAGAGCAGCATCCGAAGCACAGAGAACACGAGTTCTCTGGAAGTTGAGGTGCTCTGGCAGCTGCCCCTTTGGAACATCGGGCATATCCAAAGCAGAAACCCTAGGCATGGCTGTTTCCTCCTTGTCCTTTCTTTCTCTCTCTAAAAACTGATAAGAAGAGTTGATACAGAGAGAGAAGAAGCAGCTTTCCCCTCGCTTTTCTTCTTTAATTCTATAATTCTTTATTCCTCACCTTCTCTCTCTCTCAGAGCTAGACAAGAAGACTCAATACCTCTCTCAGAGATGCAGAAGAAGCGATAATACACAGAGGAAATAAGCAACTTCCCCTTTATTCATCTTCGTTATTGCTTCCCTTCCTGCAATTATCTTTTCTTCTCTCTCTAGGCTACAGAAGAATATTTTTTAGAGAGAGAAAATAAACTCTGTCCCCTCTTTTCGTCCCTCTTTTTCGCCATCTTTGGGCGGGAGAGTTTCACTGCAGCGTAAGTGAGAGCAGAAGGGGGAGAGGCATTGCGATTTCAGAGAAAGCTACTGCCTTTAAAACCTACTGCTGTAATAACTGAAAAGGCCACAATCATATGCTAAATAGACAAACTTACCCTGACCAAATTATCGCGGCCTATGTAAGGCGTACCCAGGTTGAGCTGGACCGGACTCGAAAATGTAATGCAGGACTCGTCCAATTCAAAAATCACACTAACCGTATCTTTAAATTTATTTTATAAATTTATTAAATATATATTATTATTTAAATATTATAATTAAAATATTTAGTTATAATTATATTTATTTAAGGGTGTGGTTTCGATAACGTTGCAATCTTAAACAATCCAATTAAAGTGCATCTCCAAATTTTATCACAACATATATTTTTCGTGTAAAATATTATTAAGATTATTTGAAAATCTAATTTTATATCTTATTTTAAAACTTTAAATTCTAAACATAATTAAAATCGAGTAGATTTATAAGCATTTGAAAATCTTGAAAATGGATGGCCTAGATAATATGTTGCAAAATGCATTATTTTTTGAACGAAAATGGATGGCCTAGATAATATGTTGCAAAATGCATTATTTTTGGAACTTAATATCTTTTTTTTCCCATATTCATATATCTCAATGTCGAGATGATCAATTAGAGGGTTTTTCAACATTGAAACAATATTTTTTTATAGATTTTTGAGGTGCATCTGTAATTCTACATTTTAAAGTTGCAACCTTATATAAATTTTTTCCTTTATTTAAAGGAAATGGTTTTTATAAGGTTGCAACCGTAAACAATCTAACAAAGGGGTTGGTTTTTATAAGGTTGTAGCCGTAAACAATCTAATTAAGGCGTACCTTTATATTTTATCATAGCATATAATTTTGGTGTAAAGAATTCTTAGGATTATCTCAAATCTATTTTCATATCTAATTAAAAATATTGAAAACTCATAAAATAGTTAAAATCAAGTAGATCTATAAACATATGAAAATTTTGAAAATGGACAATCTAGATAGTTTGTTGCAAGATGCACTATTTTTTAGACACAAATTCTTTCTTTTTTTCGTATATATACATCTCGATGTCAAGATGATCAATTAGTGGGTTTTTCAACAATAAAACAACATTTTTCAATAGATTTGTGAGGTGCATCTTTAATTCTATATTTTAAGGTTGCAACCTTATATAAACTTTTTCTTTATTTAAATATTATTTAAATATCAACACTATTCGAGTTGAGTCCACATGGACCTAGAACTAGACCTAGACCTAGACCTGAATAATGTTCGGGTCCAAGATTTTGAATCTGGACTCAACACGTCGTATCCAATTTTTTAATCCATACCTGAACCCAGGTCGAGTCTACCGGTCATATATGGTTTCATTGCCATCCCTAAAAAGGGTAAACCAATGGTTTAAAAAACGGATCGGTGACCCGGATCGGGCTCCCAAAAAACCGATCGGGATCGGTGAATCGGCGATACGGATCGGGAATCGGTTGAATCGGTCAGAATAAAGCTTAAAAAAAAGTCCGAAAAAAATATTAAAATTCATTATAAATATTGTTTTTTAGGAATTCAATAAGAAATGAGAGTACTCCATTAAGAATTTTCATGTTTTTGAATGAATATGCGAATATTGATATGTTCTTTCCCTGCATGAACCGCCATTCAGCATTTAATTTACATCACACAAAAGGATAAACATAGAATTATCATGGAATAAGTATACCAACATACATGGACTACAATAAAGCATAAAATTAGTAACATAAGATCTAAAAATAAAATGATAGACGACATTATTGCTCTTCTTGGTCACGCTGGTGCCATTGATTGAATTCGTTTAACAATTCATTGATTCGATCTAAAAACGAATCATCAATATTAGCAGGCGTCTGACTATTCCCAAATCCCTGAGTGTTAGTGTTTTGTTGTGTTCCCAATCTAAACTCCCCGAAGATTGTCCATCCTTCATGCTCACCTGCACTGTCGTGCTCATCCCTATACTGTTGCTGTTGGGACTCGATATGTGAATAATATGGCTGGGATAGGGTGGCCTCAGAATCATCATCTCTCTCATTTTCCCTTTGAATAATATGGATTAAAAAAAAAATAACAAATTTTCAAAAAAAATCGATCATGGATTAAAAAAAAAAAATCACAAATTTTCAAAAAAATTTATCATGGATTACAAAAAAAAATTCAATCATGGATTAAAAAAAAAAATA
>NW_006500340.1:3384879-3404499 GCF_000471905.2 Amborella trichopoda | reverse complement strand
CCTACTACTACTCTCTCCTCCTCTCTCTCTCTCTCTCTCTCTCTCTCTCTCTCTCTCTCGACCTAAAGATACTAACGGTTGGGCAGTTAGGGTTAATCCTAAATTATTTTGGGGTTAAGGTTTTTGTAGAGATTTAAAGGGGTTTACGAGGTGTGGCAAAAATTAGCTCTCTCGGTTCGAGATTGAAGCTAGACCGCCAACCCCGTTCCATTGGATTTTGGTGACTCGGTGTTGAGTGTAATAAGCCCGGTTGAGGTAATCTCCGGCATCTTCTTTTATTTCATGCAAATTTATCTTTATTCTCGAGCATAATATTTAGTTGTATAAATGACATCAAGTGGTTGAGTCTTATTTTATTGTTAAGTTGCCTTTATTTTGAAATATTTATCGATTGTAATAAGACCATCTATAAGTAATCTTTTTTGTCAAAGCAAAAGGGGTGATTAAAAAATGATAAATAAATAAATTATATTCACTGGCAAAAGATCACACGTGTCTTTCTTTTATCAGTATCAGAGCTAGTTGTACTTGATTGCCATTGGGAGTCTTTTCTTATTTTTGCTTGAGAATAGAAAGATGTGGCAGCACGTACCTTCATCTCAGAGATCCTGAAAACCGAGAGGTTTGATGGGACCAACTATACTTCCTAGAAAAAAAATCAAATATGTGCTCTATGAAAAAAACTTGCATAAGGTACTCTGTGAGGACTGATCTCGTCATCCAACTGACGACTCTTCTCAATAAATTAAAGATGAGTACGCCAGTTGGAAGAGGAGGAACCTGAGATGCAAGCACATTCTTTTATGTACCATAACTGACTCGTATGCTTCTAAGTATGAGTCAAACTCTACTGTAAGTGGGATTTTTGATAGATTTTAAAGAGAATATGCTGAACCATCTCTCATAAAGCAAACCATGGCTATGAGGAGAGTTACAAATGATAAAAGGTGTCAAGTTTGTAGATCATGTGCACGTCTTTCGCGCGCTAGTCAGAGAGCTAGAAGACACAGGCATGAAATGAAATGAATCTATGTAAGTGATTCATCTCATAAATTCATTTCATAATTCATGGGAGACCTTCATATCTTTCATCTCGACCAAAAAGACGGCACTAAAACTGAAGGAGCTCATCACTACAATCAAAGCAGAAGAGGAAAGGAAAAATTCAAGGCAAGCACTGACAACAACTCCAAGGGAAGCCGTGCATATGGTAAAAACTCCATATTCTTCTAAATTTAAAAAAAGAAATAGAAGAAATTATTCTAGGAAGACAAGATATTTCAAACAGAGAGTTTTTGGAAATAAGGGAGCAAAAAGAGAGACTCAAACCTGTTTTATTTGCAAGAAGGTGAGCCACATAGCCAATAGTTATCGGTTCAACAAATCTAGAGGGATCAACACATGTGTGGTCTTTGAGTCTATGATGGCTGACCCCAATGAGCTTCTTGGTGTTTTGACTCAGGGGCAATGACCCATGTTATAAACACCAATGAAGATTTTCGTTCTTTCACTCTCATGGGGCCAGTGCAGTAACATATTTATATGGGAGGAAATCAGAAGACTGATGTATTTGGAGTTGGAGATTTTGAGTTGAAATTGAAGTGTGTGAGCACTATGATCATAAAGCAAACACTTTATGCTCCTGATATGAGGAAGTGCTTAATTTCGATTCCTAAGATGTCTATGGCTAGATTCATGACCACTTTCATTGGGGAGAAAGTGGTGGTCAAGAAGGAGAAAAATGTGATCATGATTAGAAGACTTGTAGACGGGCTATTTACTATTGAAATAAAAGAGAACATTGCTTATGTCTCGTCCCTTAATGAATTAGATGCTACCCCTATGACATATGAGGTATGACACATTAATATAAAACGAAAGGAAAGATTGAAAAATGACGACATTCTTCAAAATTACAAGGGAGATTTATCGAAAGTGTGCGAATCTTGTATGCAAGGAAAATTGATAAGGAAAAATACCACCAGGGCAAAAAGAGCTACTAGCGTATTGAAAATCATTCATAGTGACATATGTGGACCTATGAATGTGATCATCAAAAGTAGAAAAAGATATTTCATCACTTTTATAGATGACCACTCGCGATGTGGCCTTGTGTACTTTATTCATACAAAATAAGAAGCCCAAAAAAAAATTCAAATAATATAAGGCCGAAGTAGATAATCAAACCAACTTGAAAATCAAAGTCCTTAGAACTGATAGATGGGAGGAATATTCATCTGATCTTTTCGAAAAACTCTGCGTTGAAAATGGAATTATCCATCAATACACCATGCCTTATACTTCCAAACAAAATGGTATCGATGAGAGACGAAATATGACCTTAGCTGAAATGGTAAGGAGTATGATGGGGCATGCAAATCTCTCCTTAGACTTTTGGGGAGAAGCCGTGTTTATGGCATACTACATCCTTAATTGAACTCCCACAAAAGCTGTCCCACTTACTCCTCACAAAATTTTCACAGGTCATACTCCCTCCCTTGATCACTTGAGAGTTTAGGGTTACTCAGCCCATGTCTTTATCCCACACCAAAATAGAACCAAATTGCGACCCAAGACTGTCAAATCCATTTTCATTGGTTACCCAGATTATGGTAAGGGGTATCGATTATACAACATTGAAACATGAGCAGTCATTGAGAGCCGCGATGCTTACTTCTTCGAGGAAGAATTCCTTTAATCGAAGGTGAGTAGAAAACAAGCCGACTTCTTTGATGATGCAAAAAACAAGGATATAGTTCGAGAACCTGAACTTGAAACTTCGAAACAATCCCAACCTGAACATGAGCCTCCTAAAGATAGTGAACCGTTACCCGAACCAATACGAAGTAACCAAGTTAGTAGACCACCTATGTACCTAGAACAATTTATCTACCTTGGGGAACATTTTGATAGTTGGGCAAGATCTAGATTTTGAGCCTAAAACCTACCATGAAGCCTTGTCCTGCTCTGAAAGAGAATACTAGGTTCAAGCATTGAAAGATGAGTATGCTTCCATTAACCAAAACCATGTGTGGTAATTAGTACCTCTATCTCGAAAATGCAAAGCCATTGGTTGTAAGTAGATTTTCAAGAAAAAATTGAACTCTGAAGAAAAAATGTAAAAATACATAGCTAGGTTGGTTGCAAAAAGGTTTCACCTAAAAAGAATGGATAGATTATGAAAAAACATTTTCCCCGGTTGTCAAATTTCCATCCATCCGATTCCTTATAACTATAGCAGCCTATTTTGACTTTGAGGTTCATCAAATGAATGTCAAAATAACATTTCTAAATGGGGATTTAGAAGAAAAAATTTACATGACCTAACCTGAGGGATTTGAGGAGAAAGGGAAAGAGAACTTAATATGCAAACTTAATAAATTCCTTTATGGCCTGAAACAAGCATCGCGACAGTTCCAAGAGACCCTTGCTCTTGCAGAGTTGTCTACAAATAATGAGGATTATTGCATATATCAAAAGGTCAGTAGAAGTGATGTGGTCTTTATATCGTTTTATGTTGATAATATGTTAATTGTTAGTAGCTCAATTGCCCTAATAGTAGAGACAAAAAATTTTCTTACACAACACTTTGATATGAAGGATCTTGGAGAAGCTTCGTATGTATTAGGCATCAAGATAATAAGAAATAAGAGAAAGTAGGATATCCAACTTTTCCAAGCAACCTACTGTAAGAGGATACTGAAAAAGTTTAATATGAGTATGTGTAAGCCCATTAGACGAAGCTTAGTAATAAAATATGTCATACCAAAGATATGGATATAAGAGGCATGGAGAGAGTGTCATACAAGAGCGTAGTTGGGTCCCATATGTACACCATGACGGGAACAAAGCCTGACTTATCATTCGTCATGAGTCTGGTGAGCCATTTCCAAAGAATCCAGGAGATGAGCATTAGAAAGCAGGAAAAAGAATTCTCAGATATTCAAAGGGGACCATGAACTATGCGCTCACATATAAAGGAAGAACTGAAATAGCAATATAGGGATATTCAGATGCAAGCTATCTCGTAGATCCAAATGATACGAAGTCTACATCTAGGTATGTGTTTATGTTTTGAGAGAGTGCGGTTTCTTGGAAGTCAAAGAAACAAGATATAGTGGAATTATCCACCATAGAATCCGAGTATGTAACATGCTATCTAGCAGCCAAGGAGGCCGTGTGGATTAATAAATTTCTTAATCAACTTAATTTTCATCCTGTACGTTATGAGGCAGTACGTATTTTATACGACAACACGACGGTTATTTGTGTCTTTAAGGAGCATCAATTTCATAAGAATTCGAAGCATTTCAAGCCATACTTCTATAACCTGAGAAATGAGGTGAGATTGAAAGAGATCGATATCAGCTACATATCTACAGATTTTATGATTGCAGACCCTCTGACTATGGGAGTTGTCCCTAATATTTTTGTAAGACATGTGAGAGAGATAGGGATGAGAGAACGTGAGGAAGAGAGTATGTAAGGCCTTCAAAGGCCAAGTGGGAGATGTTGGGTTTATGTGGCGTTTAAAGGCCTTATGAGTGTTGAAAAATATTTATTATAGTGGAAGATAAACTTAGTATGAGTGTGGTCATTCGGGAACTATACTAAATAAATAATGTTTGTTGATACCGGACTATGCTTGACGTTCTAGGTCAGTCGGTTGGAAAACCCAAGGTACCTGAGCATAGAGAATAAACCGAGAAGGGTTATGGGTTATCCCTTGATGAGGTCAGAGCTTATGCCTGGATGAGTGAGCCGAGGGACTGTGTGACCCTTGTGTATGATGGTAGGTCTACAGAGACGAGGGTCAAAACATCATCCATGATCCATCACACGGCATGCATATCAATAGATCGTTCGGAAAAGTCGGATATCCACATTTGGGTGAAGCATATGCATATGCGAGAGATACCACTATGTACCATAGAGCTATGGTCGCATCAGGTCGTGGTGACTTTGACTCGTCTCTAAGGGAGGACCTGTAATCCACTGATTGGGATTGCCACCCCTTGTCTCATCGGCCAGACTTTGGTGACCAGCTAATGAGCCCCTATTTGGACTGTGGGTCAAACATTGGGTCGATTCAATAAAACAAGTGTGGTCTGTAGTCCACAGTTGAAAGTGGAGTGCCCCCTGATCGCTGATGTAATTCCTGAACCATATGGATCTATTTCTCATTATATTAATTTAACTGTGTTCATTTTATTATAAAAATTATTTTAGATTTATTATTTGAATTTTTATGAGTCTTTTACTATTTTATTTATAATTTTTGGACTTATAAAATGAAGGTATTTATTTTGCAAAGTTATAAAAATTCAAATAATGTTTTAAAATTATTTTATTAATTTTAAAAATTTTATAAAATCTCATGGGGACCCATAGTGCACATGGGCCCGCCATGTGGCAAGAGGTGAGGCCCACACGTGCCACATATGGGTGCCACATATGGGTGGCACGCCCCACCCCTTTGGATCACTTTTTGGTTGCTTTGTGATAAGTTTTAAAAGTTTGGAAAATGTATCTTATGACAAGTGATCAAATTGTATATAGTAAATATTGACCATATCTTATCTAAATGTGATAGCATATATTAACTTGATATTATTTGATATATTCTTATGGAATATATGAGATGGATTATGCAATTTTATGGAATGCATGATATTTTAATAGATTGTAAATTAAATATATTGATAGGAAAATGGTTTAAAGAAATGAGGACCATGGTCCATGCACATTCTATAATGTTGATGGCCTATTTATGGAATTGATAACTCAGATCTCCCACCCCACAAATCACCCTGATCAATAGTCTATATTCAATTTCAAGAAAGATGCAAACTATGAGAAACCCTAAAAAACCCTAAACCTACATTTGCACTATAAATAGGGGTGTACCCTCCCCTATTCTCTACACCTTCTCTGTCCCACAACTCTCTCTCTCTCTCATCTCTCTCCTAGAGGGCCACACTCCACTCTCTCTCCTCAAGGTTTCTCTCTCTAACCCTCTCCTCTCCTAAGACCCATAAGGGGTACGCCCCAACCTTAGGCCTCCTACTCTCCTCAAGTCTCTAACCTTTTCTCTCTCCTAAGACCCATAGGGACATGCCCCAACCTTAAGCTACCTACTCTCTCTCCTCAGGGTTTCCCTCTCTAACCCTCTCTCTCTCCTAAGACCCATAGGGGCCACGCCCTAACCCTAGGCCTCCTACTCTCTCTCTTTCTCTTGACCTAAAGATACTAAGGGTTGAGAAATTAGGGTTAATCTTAAATTATTTTGGGGTTAATGTTTTTGTAGAGATTTAAGGGTGCCGATTCGGTTTGGCCGAAATTAGTTTTATCAGTTCGAGATTGAAGCCAGACTACTGATCCCGTGCTATCGGATGTTGGTGACTCGGTGTGGGGTGTAATAAGCTCGGTTGAGGTAATATTCGGCATCTTCTTTTATTTCATTCAAATTTATCTTTATTCTCAAGCATAATGTTTAGTTGTATAAATGACATCAAGTGGTTGAGTCTTATTTTATTGTTAAGTTGCCTTTATTTTGAAATATTTATTGATTGTAATAAGGCCATCTGTAAGCGATCTTTTTGCCAAAGCAAAAGGGATGATTAAAATAATAATAATAATAAATAAATAAATTATATTCACCGGCAAAAGCTCACATAGGTCTTTCTTTCAAAATCATCACTCACACTTTTATTTTGCAGGTATTCTTGGAGTTCACATTGGATCGTGTAGAGAGACAAAACTAAAAACTCCGGTTATAAGGCCTTTCCTTGGTGTAACATGGAAGATAAAAAAAGGCAAGAAAAATCAGAGGGTGTGAGACCCACCCATTGTTCTGTTTTTTAACTATAATGCATTTTAATTGGATAAGTTGTAGAGAGAGAAAGTAACAGGCCCATCAATCATAGAGAATTTTGAGATATACTCATGATCTGATTTCGACAAAATTTTGTGAGTTTTCCAAATAGAGATTCTGGAAGAGATTGGCGCCTTCCTGGGGGATGGCATGTCATGAGTTGAGGTTCTCTCTTTCTCTTTTTCTCTCTTTGTGGAAATTGGTTCATCTATGGAAGCCTTTTTTTTCATTGTTTGGTTGTTTATGAAAATTCAAAATATTACTGTACTAAGATTGTTGTAAAGAATGTGGGAACCTTTACGGTAATTTAATTACCATAACTCTACCTCAACATATTACCTACTTCAACATATTACAGTATTTTAATTACCGTAGTGATCTTTCAATTTATTACGGTATTTTAATTACCGTAAAACTAAAATATAAAATTACCATAAAGCTTAATATGTTTTACGGTAAAAAGACTACCGTAAATGGTATTTTCATCCTAAACAAGCCGAAACTTAGGAAAAAGGGTGTAGGCGAGGTTTTGGAAAGTTGTGGTTTTTTTTTTCGATTTTATTAAGATATAGGTATATTAGCGAGAATTACCTTATATTTTTAAATATAATTTAATTCTAATTTTTAGAGAAATGAGATCATGAATATGGAAAAAAAATTTGAAAACTAAAAATAATTATTATATTAAAAAAACATTTGGACAATTAGTTGCACTCGGTTTTAGATGAACCATGTGTTTATGTCCCTCTTTAAGATGGATGCTTTATACCTCTAGACCACATATTGTAGAAATGCGGTCCAACCCGCACGAAACAATTTTTCTTTTTTTTTTGGTAAACGGCAATTTCCTATTATGAGCGTAAGTTATTTTTGTGTGCAAGGTTTAAGGATCGAAGTAAGGCGTAACTCCAAACTCTCCCTAATAATACAGTTTGTGGAAACAAACTTTTATTATGATGGCCTAAAAATCTATTTCATCTTACTTATTATTTTTGAAGTTCCAAAAATAAGGCCGATTAAATCTATAAATACTTGAAAAACTTGAAAATAGATGAATCAAATAATGCCGTTTACAAGATGTACTACTTTTTGGATTTGAAATCTTTTTTCTTTTATTTTTTTTTATATTTTACATCTAAATGTCAAGATGACCAATTTGAGAGTTTTTCAATATTAGAGCAACTTTTTTGTGTGGGTTTTTTAGATGCGCCTCTCTTTGATAATATAAGGTTGATGCTTGATATAATTTTTTTTGGGGGGCTTAATATTTACTTTTCTGGTTTTAGGCACATATATAGTATGCTCCCATAGGAGGGAGGATACTATACACTTGGCCCTTGGGTAAAAGACCAACTCGAGAAGATTTATTGTGACTTCAAGTTTTAGGATTACCAAATGATTATTTTCATAATAAAATTATATTTTGAGTTATTTAAATCTTAAATCTCACCATCTAAAAATTGGACAATTTTTATTAAATATTGAGTATTATCCCTGACTTACCGTAGAAAGACAATTGAGTCAATTTGCTATGTTAATCTTGTATGCCATCTCTCTTGTTACTTTTTCAGTGCATAAAATCTATCTTAGAAATGAATTTTGAATATAAAATTTGACGAGCAATATGTTTTTCATTTATGAGTCTTAAAAATAATAAAATCTTAAAGATGAATTATTTTATGAAATTGTCATTTAATTATTTTCAATTAATATATTTACAAGATTTAAATTTTATCTTTATTAAATTCATAATTGCAGTATATACACTTGTTAAATATTTAGATCTAAAATCATCATTTAAACCTTATCTCAATTATATGAGGTGATATTTTATATTTAAAATCTATCTTACAAATATTTAGAAGGGCATGCAAGAATTGCATCAAAACTCTTCCACTTTTAAATAACTTCTCTGATCTGCCTCGGTGAGTCTGATTCTCTCTCTAAGTGCACACAAGGTTTCTCTCTCAAGCTGCATTTTTAGTGAAACTTAATAATCCGGTGCCCTGTCTTTGCTTTCCCACACAACTCCATTTTTACCCCTAAAACCTGTCTTGCTTTCATGAAATATCTTGGGTAAAGAAAGCCAATGTAGGACCAGCAAAGAGAGGAAGCTTCTGGGGCAAAAATTGTAGTTTCAAGAAAAACAGCAATGGTTTCCAAGAATCACCTCAGTCTTTGCCTGAGACGAGTTATATCACTAAAACGATGTGATGCAAATAGTGAGATATGTAGGTCTTTTAAGGGATTTAAATGGTACTACTATCTGGACTTACCAGGGTCATCTACCCTAATGTGATGTTAATGAGGTTGAGTTGTGGGCCCTAAAACTTGGAGTTGTTAAATTGGACCAGACCTTATAATAAAGCGATTGTGAAAGGAGATTCAGCTAATGTTATAAATTGATGTAAGGACACGGGACAAACCCCTTTCAGCTAATGACTTGCAGAAAGGAAAGTTATCTTCCATGCCCATAAGAAGTGTAATAAGGAGGCAGACAAGTTAACAAACGGAGCAACAACAAAGCTTTTCTCCCAGTGAGATTATTGCTTCCCTTGTTGCATAGCGCTATCATGTATTCCTTTTAGCCACACCTGCATTTTTTTTTTCTTTTCTTTTCTTCATCTTTCCTTTTTGCCTTTTTATCCTGGTATAATCTTTTTATTTTCTCCATAAAATCTTGTTAACATTAAAAAAAAACTGAAATTCTTGAAAAATAAAAATAATTTTACTAAGAATTAAATAAAACCAAATTAACCTTAAAAACTCCAAAGAAGTTTAAATAAGTATAGAAAAAAAGGAGTTCAAAATTTAATTTATAGTAGAGGATATTTAAAACAAATATACAAATATAAAAATAAAGATTATGTCAAAAAGGAAAAAAAAAACTCACCACTCCGTGTCAAAAACTTCCACATCATATATAAAAATTTAAACAATAATTCCACACTTTCACAATTTTAATAGAATTTATTTCAATTTTTTATAACTCGCGCCCATAACACTGGTCCAATGGCTCTGGTTCGTGCATGAGAGAGAGAGTGAGAGTTTTATGTATGTTCCTGCTTACTATGGTGGCACAAAATCAAGTTTTTTTTTTTTTTGAAATTACACAAACAAGTTTCTTCAACGTCAAAAAACTCAATTTTTTCCCATTATCAGTATACATGTCAAAAAATGGATACAATTGAGTCATCCACCCATGAAGGGCCTCTCTATTCATACAACACTTAGCCTGGTTCAATGACTGATACAACACCAAGGTCCTCTCTCTCTCTCTCTCTCTGATCCCACATCACCTCAAGGGACTCATAACCCAACCCACTGTCGAGCCCTTTTTAGGTACTCGCATGGGCCGACCAGACCCACTTTGCAATCTCTCCAAAACTGTGTATGTTATTGAATCGGGTGTCAAACCCTGCAATTTCATCTTCTCATAAAGCTTCAAAGCCTCAGCCACTCTCCCTCTTCTCTCTAAACAATCAAGTAAAATATTATATGTAACAGTGTTAGGACTACATCCCTCTTCGACCATCTCATCGAAAAGTCGACAAGACATTTCAACCTTACCCAACTTGCCAAAACATTCGATGAGTGTGCTATAGGTGAAAACATCAGGATTCAAGCCTCTTTCTCTCATCTCCATAAACTTCATATGGGCTTCATCAAGCTCCCCATTCTTTCCCAAACAATTTATCAAAGAATTATAACTAATAGTGTCAGGTTTACAGTTCCCGTCTTCCATCTCCCTAAAGAGGTTAACGGCCTCATTTAGACAACCCGCTCGACCAAAGCTCGAAAGCAGGATATTATAAGTGAAAATATCAGGTAAAACCCCATCTAACGTCATCTGTTCATATAGAGAGAGAATGTCTTTTACCAGTTTGAGCTTGCCAAGAGCTGAGAATACCATATTGTACATCACTGAATCTGGAAGTAACCCATATTCTTTGATCTTAGAGAGCAAATCCGTGGCTTCTTGGGTCTTACCAGAATTACAAAGGTTTTCGAGCATGGATACATAGGCAGTTCTATCTCCTCTCGGGCCCAAGTTCCACATATTACAAAATAACTTGTGGGCTTCACTTGTGTGACCCAAATTACTAAGAGTTCTTATGAGATACGCATAGATAGATTTATTTATGAATATCTTTGAGATTTCGACAACATGGTGAAGTTGGTCAAGCTTTCCTTCTGCAATTAAGGCATCTAGAATCACAATGTATGTGAATTCATTGGGTCGACAATTATTCTCGACCATTTTCTCAAAGACAAAGATGGCTTTTTCCACCATGGAATTCTTGAGGAGAGCTTGAATCATGGTGTTATATGCTATCAGGTTCAGTGCACAACCTTTCTCTATCATTTCTTTGAACAGAGAGAGAAAGTCGCTGGCTTTCCCTTTCTTGCCCAATGTTCTGATGAGAATGGTGAACGAATACTCGTCAGGTTCGACATGTTTGCGCTTCATGTCCATGAAGACCTTGATAGCACGTTCAACCTACCAAAAACATGAAAGTAATATAACTGTTTAGTTTTGTAATGTTGAGAGTAGTATAATTGACAGAAGTAATTATATGCAAATAGTTGAATCAAAGTCGGAATAAGAAGTGTATTAAAGAAAATTTTTGAAAGAAAGCAATATGCATGAAGATCAGAAGTTTATTTTGACTTACTTTTAACATTAACTTTTTGTTCTACATAGCCATTCCAGCAGTTTTAGATTTTAAGGTAACTGCAGTCACCTTGTTGCCTCTATAGGCAAACGACAATGGAATCATATGTAATTGTGCAGTATCGAAACACGCAATTCTAATTTTTCAAACAAGACTAAGAATGCTAATTTGAAGTCATTTGCCAATAAGAAACCACTTGATGCTCAAGGAGTTTTTCTGAGACTGAATCATCTATAATCTGAGACACTTGTTCTGCTTTATGTAAAGCAAACATGCTTAACAACTCATCTTTTTTATTTTAATCAATACATACTTTCAACTCAGCTTCCATGAAAATAATTTGGAGACGTTATTTGAAAAAGAATTTAAGAAAGAACGAGTATGAGTGGTTCCTGCCACTATTGTAGATCTGGTATAAGCAACTATGTTTCTGCCATCAAAGGCTTCATCTTATATGCCATTATTCAAGATTTGAAGCAATTAGTAGATCTAGTTTAACTGATTAAATTTGGTTCTCGTACACTCTCAAAATATTTCCTTACGAACTTTTCTCTCTCTCTCTTTTTTTTGTTAGTACGGAAATCTTATATGCCATATTCTTGGACAATCCCTTGAAATGGACTATGGATGCAAATTATGCATTGGAGGTTTGGACCATGTACAACGAGGGGAGAGGGGTTTTACTATGATGCCTTCTACAATGACTTGACCTTCAATGAGGAGCATTTTGGACATATTCAATCCTGGCAAAAAAGGCTGTTGATGTAAATAGTTAGCTTTTTTGACATCTCAATTGCATTTCGTATCCACAGATGTGCATAGTATTATCATGTTTGAATGAATAGATAGATAGATATAGAATCTTTTGGTGATTGGGCAACATGATATGATTACTGGTTCTTGCTAATCCTTTCTCAATTTGTCCTAATGTCCCTAAGCACCTGAGTTTCAAGAATGGCTTAGGGCCCAAGGCAGCCAATCAGAGTTTTCAGTGCCATGTTTATGGCTGATGACTGAGTGCCAGTGATGATCTTGTTGCACGGTGAATTGCTACAGAGCCTCTTGCACACTTTAAGCTCTCTTATGCTAAGTTGTCCTCTAAGTTTAGATTACCTTTTCCCATTTCATCGAGCGGAATTATTGTGAGTCCTCTGTCCCTATCCCCAGAAGTTTCCTCTGTCATTCTAGTATTGTGACATATTTATGGCTAATGACTGGGTACCAAAGATGATCTTGGTGCACTGCGAATTGCCACAGGGCCTCTTGCAGTCTTTGAGCTCTCTAATGCCAAGTTCGCCTCTAAAGTTTAGATTACCTTTTCCCATTTCATCACAAGGGTGGCATTTGTTTGGCAGTTTGTTGGAGCTATAGCCCATCCGCTGTGCTAGTATCTTGAGATTGCCCCTTACAAAGGCTATTGCTATGACTTATATTTTAGCTATGTTTGCCTGAAGTTCCATTGTGATCTAAAGGCACCTTAGGAACAACTAGAGGCCGTTGATTTGCTGAGGTTGGGCTTTGTAAAACACCAAGTTATTCTCCACATTCTGTAGATGGAAATATGGGATATGCTAGGCCCCTCTTGAGATGAACTGGGTGAGAACCAGACTTTATGCACTATTGAGATGGATACGGCAACAGTTGTTGTCTTGGCGTACACCCCTTTTTTTGTATGTACTTAAAATTAATTAAGTATGAAAGAGAGGCATGAAGAACACAGAGTACACAAAGTGAACTACCATATATAAAAAAATTGGACTCTTTTTGAAGAATTGCGCTAAATGCTGTAAGGAACTCTAATCTATATTTCCCATCCTTTGCTTGAAATTACATGTTGTCTCCTCTCCAAATATGTAGAGAAGAGCTTGTAATCTTGTACATATGTTGAAAGTTTCATCAAAATAATGAACTAATAGCCAATGTGGTCTAACAAGGTGAGGACCTTAAACTTTTTCTTAACCCATCTCAAACCGGGGTAAAAGAGGCGGGTTGCGTTAGGTAGGCAGCCAGCATAAAACTTTGCCACATTTTATCATGAATCCTGAAAGAAAAATAATAAGCAATAAGATGAGCAAAAGTAGATTTAGATGGGCCGGTCATGTACAGCCATAGACCCTACTACATCACCGGTTAAGAGGTGTAATTAGGTTCAAGTGGAAGGCTCTAAAAAGGTAAGGGGAATGCCTAAAGGACATAGATATAAGTAGTGAGAAAAGATGTGGTGACTTTTGATCTTATTGAGAGTATGGCCCTTGATAGAGAATAATGGAGAAGCAAGATTTAAGTAGCTCCAAGTCATTGGGATAAGGCTTGCATGATGATAAAAATTTGTCACTATTTTCAAGACCTTTGCTCTCATGACATCATGGACCAGCAAAATTGTGTTTGATTTTGATAAGCATCATATAGAAAACCTTTTCTCTTATATCTAACTCTTCATGACCTTCTCTCTTAAATGCACTATTCAAGATCTTCTGGGCAAGCTGCAGAGTTCATCAAACACATCCCTTCCAGCCCATCAAGAAAAAATTGACCAGATAACATTTTTGTGATCATCGTTCATTTCATTTGTTCATCCATCATAACTTCCCTTGAGGTGAAGAAGTTGTAGTGTCCCTCATAAAACCTTGCAACTCTTTCTATTTAGGATTCGTCCTTTAATCCTCGTGACATCAATCATCTACCTCAAACAATCAATAAAGTTCTAACATCCACCAACTTTCCACAAGTATATCCGTGTGAAGATCCACAAGATTTAGTTGTTCAAGTAATAGAAAGCTACACCACTCTATAGTATTAAGTACAAATACACTCTTAGTTGCAGATACAATGAACTTGTTGCAGAAATTTTAATAAAAGCACAAAATCTAATGCTCTCTGGAACAAGACAGGTTGGATAGTTTTTTTCTTTTTTTCAGGGACAAAGTTCGAGGGTTCCAAACATTCACCTTCCTCACACAAATTGGGTCTCTTACTATTGCAATGAAGCACATATTGACCAAATTTAACACTCTTTGCCAATACAATGGCAATTTCTCATGGGAAATCATCTTTTAAGCCCAGTTAAAAAATGGATAAGACACTCAATTTGAAGTATTCACGCTTCACAGCTTGAAACACTAGGTATCAGACCCAAACTAATTGCCATTATCATATCCTACACTACAACCCACACCACTATAGAACTCTAAACCAACTAACACTATGCCCCACCAATGAGCTAACACCCCAATATTTGGGCAACTGGAGTTTATAGTTATCCTTCCCATTTTAACCAGGTTAAATAATATGAGAAAAAACTCCTACTGAATCATTTCTAAATTTCAGACTCTCATACAGGGACCAGTAGGACATAAAATACACCAGTATGTTAGATCGCAGCGTGTTGATAAGGGTTATGCTTCCTATCCAAGTTAAAGAATGATTCTTCCAAAGAGCCAACCTTCCCTCATACCTTTCCATGAAAAGATTCCACAAAGTCATGTCCAGCTTCTCAATAGATAAGAATAGTAAATAGAAACTCGTTTCCAAGTCAGGAAAAACTTGCCAAGTCAACTCTGATCGTTTTATAACATTGAACTGGGTCTGATTCCCATAACTAGCACGCTGTTTTTTCAAAATTCTCTCACAAAATTTTGGAAAATCACCAGTTTTTCCTAGTTCAATGTTTGATTCAGTGACTTGACTCGGTTTTGGCAGTGAATGAGGGGCTACTAAATGTAAGATTTTAAACACTGGATAAGAGTAAGAGAAAAACCAAGGTATTAACATGGACACACTTTGCATTTACAACCTCAACTAATCTCCTGATACTCATTCTTAAAATGATTCCTATGCAAGAAAATGGTCCTTGGATAACTGACTCTTAAGAAGCACATTTACCTATATGTTTGCTGTGTTTATCTGTGTGTGAAAAGAAAGCTACGAAAGAACCAAAGCACGGAAATATTTGTTCAGGCATATGAATTTTTTTACTTCACCACAGTGAATGTAAATCAAAATATTCACTCAAAAGGATGGGATATTAAGTCATTCCCCAACTCCAATCCGATAAAACCAATTCTACATCTAAGGTAAAGTTCTTAAGTGATTTAGAATGTTGGAATGAAAATTCTTGATAGTTTTCTTTTTAAATTTGGAAGTGCCATTACATAAAATCACAAAATGGCGTTGCTCTTCGATAATTCATATGCCGCAGAATTGGCGTAATTTAGACATGAACTGCAATTAAAACCCCCATTTCAGACCTTCTCCAAACACTCTTGAAAGAATAGTTCAAATTTTAAAGAATTTATAGTTTGGAGTAACAGTTTTTTATCAGTACCATAAATGTTTGCTGAAAATCTCACATAACATATGATATGTGGTTTCTGATTAAGCATCTTGGCTCAGAGAGAGAGAGAGAGAGTAATTAATAGAATTCACAAAACAAGAAAGACATGAGCATAAACCACAAGAAAAATGTACAGAGTAAGCTATCATCACAGAGAGAGACAGAGCATAATAGAGATGTGTCCTGGGTAAGCTATCACCAGAGAATAAAGCAGAGAGAGAAAGAGAGCATAAACCAAAGAGAAAAAAAATTGTACATGGCAAGCTATCATCAGAGCATAAAACAGGAAGAGAGAGAGAACCTGATCATCTTTTGCAAGAGCATCAAGCAACATATTATACGCGAAAATGTCGAGCTTATACCCACCCCTCCTCATCTTCTCATAAACACCCACCGCCTTCCCCACGTCTCCCGACCTCAAATAAGCCTGCAACAAGCACTTGAACGTGTACCCATTAAACCTCAACCCCCATTTCTCCACCAGACCAACACATCTCTCTAAATCACTCTCTCTCTCTGACCCACCATAAATCCCAATCAAAATATTCACAGTAGAGATGCTCCCTCTCACTCCTTTCCTCTCCATCTCATCCCTTATCAAACCCACATCATCGAATCTCTCATTCTTCGCCATAATCGTCATAATTCGATTGTAAGTGAAAGAATCATGCTTAACGCCTGCAACTTCGCTTGAAAACCTGAAAAATTCAAGGGCTCTTTTTGGGTTATTCTCTCCCTTCAAAATTTCGCTGGTTTCGAGTGTTGTGAGCTGAGTTCCAAGAGAGAGAAAGTACTCTTGAAGGTCGAAAGGCCATTCTGGAGAGTTTTTTAGGATGTTCAAGACTCTGCAAATTATGTCTTTTCGGGGATATGGGTAACCTCTGGGATCAGAGGGCACATTGGGGGGAGTGATTTGAATGGAGAGGTGGTTACTGTTGGTTGAGGATTTGGTGAGGTGGGCTGTGTATTTTGTGGCGTAGGAGCGAGAAAGTGGAGGTGGGGTGAACAGAGTAGAGAGAGAAAGAAAGCGGAGGACCCTGCGCTTCATTGCTGGTTTCGAATTACGGGGAAACAGGCGCCATTAGTACACTGAGAGAGAGAAAGAGAGGGGCAGGAGGCCTTCGGGCACACCAAGATACAGATGCGCCTAGAAAGAGATGAAGAATGTGCTCCACTTTTTTAAGAGAGTGAGATGGAGAGAGAGCAAACCTGACCTGAATTCGGACCTGAATAGTATTCGCCTGCTCTAAATGTTGGCCCATACCGAGACGCATTTCGGGTGGGTTGGGTCTAGATCCATTGCCACTCCTAATCATACCTCACTTTTTAGAGATAGAGAGAGCATGGCCTCACGGTTTTAACTTTTAAGAGATAGAGAGAGATGAGCCCACGCTGTCCTAAGTTCTAAGCGAGAGTAGAGAGATTGTCAAGCCCAAGCCTAACCCAGCCCAAGCCCAAGCCCAAGCCCAAGCCCAAGAGCTCTGGTTTGAGCAAGTATACTCCCTCGGGAGCATAGTGTCGATTTACGTCTTTGGAGAAAACAATTGCCGAGGAAAATCTTTGGAATTTTTTGATCTCTTTGAGAATTATTACTCATTATAATATGGGATAATATTCTTTTAAAAAATAAATTTTGAATTTTGAATTCTTTTAACATTTTGATTGTCTAAAAATTGAATGGTCTATAACTACGCATGTAACTCAAATATGTTACTTTTTCTCGGGCTCAAAGGATGTTTTATTTTTGGGAAGATTATAGATACGCCTTCGGACTTCTAGCCAATGCCCCCCCCGCCCCCCCTCCTCCAAGAAAAAGGCCCCCATCAAAATATTAACAAAAAGTTTATGCATAGCAGACGCTCTAATTTTTAAATAATCAAATTAGAGCCTACCTCAAAAATTTCATTAGAAGAGGTTGTTTTGATGTCCAAATATTCTCAAATTGATCATCTCGAAATCAATATGCATGAACATGAAGAAAAAATGAATTTCAAGTTTTGAAAATAGTACATCTTGTAATGTATTTTTGAACCGTCAATTTCAAGATTTCATAGATCTACTTGATCTACACTATTTTTGAAGTATTAAATTTTATAATTAAAAATGAAAATATATTTTAAGGCTATCACAAATATTTCTAATTTTAAAACCATATTTTTCAATACTATTTGAAGATGCGCTTTACTTTGATTGTTTAGAGCCTCGGCTCTATAGAAACTTTGATTGGAAAATTGTTTCATAATAAGTAAAGCCTCACCACATAACTCATCAAAAATTGCACTTATGCATTAGAAAACCTTTCATCCACTATCTTGTCTTGAATACTACAATTGTGGAAAAACTTAAGATTTCAAGCTCTAAAAATAGTGTATATTGTAGCAAATTATCTAGACCGTCCATTTCACCCTAAAAATAAAAGTTCATAGATCTGCAAGATCTTTACCATTTTTTAAGTTTCAAAATTTATTATTTGTGTTGAAAATTGATTTTAAAGCCATCACGGAGATTTTCATTGCCAAAAGTGATTTCCGGACATAAAGCCAGGGCCTCATAGAAACCTCATACATATATAGTTTTGGGAAAAAAATTATAGAAGGTGGCAACCTTATACTATATAAGTAAGGTACATGTCAAAAATCTAACAGAAAAGAGTGTTTTAAAGTGGGAAAACCTTCTAATTAATCATCTCGACCTTGAGAGGTAGGGAAATAAAGAAAAAAAAAAAATTTAAAAGTCCAAAAAATACTGCATCTTGTAATAAGCTATATAGCCTGTCTATATTTAAGATTTTCAAGTGATTATAAATATGCTCTATTTGTACCATTTTTTTAATCTTCAATTCTATAAATAAAGTCAAATACAATAATTCAAACCATCACAGGGTTTTTGACAGTGAAACTACATCCCTAGACAAAATTTAGAGTGTGCCTTAATTTTACAATATAAGGAGGCAACATTATTTAAACATCACCCATACTTTTGATACTACACTTTCAAATCTAAAATTGTTTGTTTTAGCATCCACACTCCCAAGGAGAAAGGGACAACCTTTTCTAAACCAGAATATCCTCGTTTTAACCAACATTTCCTACTTTCTCTCTTTCAGCCGTTTTATGTTGAACTGGTAAAAATTTCAATATAAGCCGGTCCGATGCATTTTTACCATTCGAGTATAATATCCATCGGGAACGTTTTGTATCGGACTGGCACGTTTAGTCACAAGTCGGTCCATCATATTTGGTGATGGACAGGTACATGTTGAGCATCACAATTTGGAAAAATAGGTATGGGCTACATTTAGAGCCAAGGCCAGCCCAATTTGGCCTATTCCAGTTTTATTTTTTTGTTATTTTTTCTATTTTTTTTTCATTTGTTGTTGGCCTGGCCCAACCTGACCCTAATATAGCCAGGGCCGGGCTTGGGCCAGTCCTAAAGGGATAAATGCTGCCCTGGCCCGTTGCCACCCTTTACCCAATACATGAAGATCACATGGGGTTGCCCAAGCACATAGTAATTACCACTCGACCCAGTATGTTTTTAATAAGTTCATTAAGAACCAACATTTTTACATACAATATGTTGTTAACATACATAACCAATGAAAGAGGTTATTCTTGAGCATGAAATCTGCCCCATTTATATATGGGTGCAGTTGGCATACAGACGCCTCCGTAGGTGTAGAGGTACGGTGCCTTCCAAATTTTATCATGGTATATAATTTTGATGTGAAATGTCAT
>NW_006500340.1:3357986-3384859 GCF_000471905.2 Amborella trichopoda | reverse complement strand
AGTCATATATCTCAATGTCGAGATGATCAATCAAAGGGTTTTTCAACATTAAAACTACCTTTTCCGATGGATTTTTGAGGAGCATCTGTAGTTCTACATAATAAGGTAGCAAACTTATATAAACTTTTTCCTTTATAAAATGATGGGGAAACCGAAAATATTAGTTCGAAGACTGGTAATTCATTTGAGTCTTCAGCCATTTCCTTGTTCTATTCCACAAATTTTTTCTTTCCCAAAGAAACAGATATTTGCTTAAGTAATTCCATGAAGTCATGTATACATGTTATACAAAAAAAAACATACTTTGCCCGTATCATGCTACAATAAACTTATTGGGTGCGGTTTGTATAGAGTTGAGGCTCTATACAATCAAAGTAAGGTGCACCTTTAAATAATGTCAAGAAATGTGATTTCAAAATTAGAAATCTTTACGATAGCCTTTAAAAAAAAATCATCTTTAATTATAAATTTTAAAGCTTCAAAACTAATGTAGATCAAGCACATGTATGAAAAGTCGAAAATCTTGAAAATTGACAGTCCGAAAATGTGTACAAGATGCACTATTTCCAAAACTTGAAATCTATTTTTTTCTCATGTTCATGCATCTTGACGTCGAGATGATCAATTTGACGATATTTGGATATCAAAACAACCTCTTCTAATGAAATTTTCGATGTGGGCTCTAATTTGATTGTTTAGGGCCTTGGCTCTATATAAACTTTTTCCAAACTTATTTGTGAGGGACTTGACTGCATGATACAAAAAATGCACTAATATACTGCAATGTTCAAAAGATTCGAGCTATAGATCAAACCGGTGTTTAAAAATCAGCAACTTAGATTGGGTGTCGCCTATCTCATTCCGGATTGTGTAAAAAAAAGGGATTCAGATGATTCTCTACCTAAAATCGACTTAATGATGAGTCACCAAATGATGTCATGGATCGCCCGATATGACTCGTCAATAACTCTATTAAAAAATTGATTTTTACACACCCCACCACCTGGCCCACGAATTAAATCCTCAACTGCTTGCATCAGCATGCATAAAGCCCAATTACACGTAGCCCTCAACACGAATACTTATCCTCCTGGGTTGGCCCTTCCCACATCCCTTTGATGTGGGACAATTCATTCAATGAACTTCCAAGAATAACTCCCCATCGATTCAGTGTATTATTCTTCCCATCCCACATCGGCGAATCGGGGCATAACCAAGGGACAATTCATTCAATAAACTTTCAATAATGATATTATTAGATATACTATTAGGTGTAATATATTACATGGGTGTAGTGGTGTACTATTAGGGATGCACGCATCATGGAAAAGAAGGTGTACGTCCAATGGTGGCAATTAAATTATACGACAAAAAATATTAAAAGTAATAATTGGGTGCCCACCACCTCTATCTTTCACAAAAAAATTTCAATTTATTTACTAAAAATAAGCATAAAACTCTATTAGGCTATTATCTCATAGGATTATTTCATTATACGATTAACAATTAATTAATTAGTTAATTGAGATTAAAAAATTAATACTAGCTCATAGGATATTAAAAAAAACAAAAAACAAAAAAATGATACTAATACTAGTTTATGGACTATTAAAAAATATTAGTTTAGAGGATATTTTAAGAGAGAGAAATAACACTAACTCATACCACTTTAGAATTTATTTCAAGTTGTTTTATCAATTATCTCATATTGCAACTATGAATTCTCTTTAATTTATTGATAACCAAATATTGCATTCTATTTGTTACTTTATTTATATTATAAATTTTGTATGTATTGTTTTTTCTTATAATTGCAAATAAGATTTTTAAAATTAGATGATATTATAAGACATTTATATTTTTATTTGTATAGTAAAATAATTATAAAATATAAAGTTATAAACCAACAACTTCAATTTCAATATATATTATTATAGTTAGTTAGGTTGTAATAATTTTTTATGAGTAAAAAGAAAAAATAAATATTTGATACTTTGATGTGATATTAATTTATGTGAAAAATTAATTTTTTTAATCTTATAATATGGAAGTTTTTTTTTAATATTTTTAAATTATTTTGATATAATATTATAATATTATATTACAAGTAATAATTACATAGACATCCAGACATTAAAAAATCTTAGTATGTACATATTTTTACAAAATAATGAAAGTACATAATGCATCACTCTTAATTTCTTTTAGAAACTAAAAGAACACTGTTTTTAGAGATTTATAGTGATGTTTTAAAAAAAAATTAAGAGATAAAAAAGAGAAAAATTATTAAAAATAATAATTGGTTGATATGACCCACCACCCCTATCCTTCACCAAATATACTTAAATTTACATATCAAAAAAAAAAGAAGACTAATACCATTTGACTATTAGCTAATTGTGATTAAAAAAAATAGTACTAGTTCATAGGATATTGAAAAAAGCAAAAAATAATACTAATACTGATTTATTGAACATTAAAAAAAGGAAAAATTACACATATATCTGTTATATTCTACATTATGAAGGATGTACCGAATAGTTTCCGTTATTACATGTATGTTCGTTTTTTACCTTTCATAATACAAATTTTAAAAAAAACGACTTTACCCATTTTCGGGTGTTGAACAATCGAATTGAAGGGTTTTTCAGATGTTCAACATCCGAATTCAATGTATTTTCGGTTAAACAATATCAATCACATTTCATAAAGCTTGCATTGCCAATATCCGAAAATGTCACATTTTTTAGATGTTGGGCATTCGAAATTGTGATTGTGAAATTCCAGAAACTTTAAGTGGGTAAAGTCGTTTTTTAAAAAAAATTGAATTATAACCGACATGTAATAACGAAAACTATTTGGTACATCCGTAATAACGCAAAGTATAACAAATATGTATGTAATTTTCTCTAAAAAAATACTACTAATTTATGTGATATTTTAAGAGAGAAAAATAACACTAGCTCATACCACTTTGGAATTTATTTCAAGTTGCTTTATCAATTATCCACATTGTAAATATGATTTTTTTTTTCTTAATTTTATTAAAATATGATTACAAATTTATGTTATTAAATTCTATATTTCTATCAACACTAATTATTATACATTAGATTTATTTATTTGTGAGGGACATACCATTGTTTTTTTAATCACGTTTATTATAATATTGTAATTAATAATTATACGGATTATAATGATAATCAAACATTATATTTTATTTATTAATTTATTTACATTATAAATTATGCAATGTATTATTTTTGTTATAGTTGTAAATTAGATTTTTTAAAGTAGATGATATTATAAGACAAATTTCAAATTTGTTCTTATTTGTATAGTAAATTGATGATAAAAATAATAAAATAGAAATCAATAATTCTAATTCTAATGTATAATATTGTATTTATTTAGATTTTAATAAATATTTGATGAAAATCTTCATATAGGGAAAGAACATCTCAATATTCATATATTGATGCAAAAAAATAAAAGTTATTAATATAGTATCATAATTTTTAATAATTATTTTGAATTTTTTTAAAAGCCGAATCAAACTGATTCCTAATCCGAAACGCCGATTTGTTGATTCGCCGATTCGAATGAATTTTGGGGGTGTCCACCGATCTGTTTTTTAAACCATTGGATCAACGCGATCGCCCGACCACTTCAAGTTGGTGACTTTGCTGGGTCCTACTCGGTTAAACTAAAAGAAAAACCAAAAAAAAAAGTAAGCAAAATTTAAAAAATTTAAGAAGATTTAGGAGCCTCATATCATTTCTATCCAAGACAGTTTTATAGATCACTTTTTAAATATATTCACATTGGGAAATGATCATGTGTATTTTAGACACATGGGTGAGTGAATTTTGCCCAGATCGTCAAATCAACACCAAATCTGGAGGTGCCGTCGAGGCCTTACCAATTATGCCATCGAAGCCTTACCAATTATCCAAAATATCCAAAGAGTGAGACGTGATATTTTCCAGTTTGTTCCTCTCTCAATTTAGTATATTGAGAAAATTATCTAAAATATCCAAAAAGTGAGAATTCCTCTCTCAATTATCCAAAATATCCAAAAAGTGAGACGTGATATTTTCCAGTTTGTTCCTCTCTCAATTTAGCATTCTAGTTTGTTCCTCTCTCAATTTAGCATGTTGAGAAAGGAACACACATATTTGATCTCAAGTTAGAAGACCATCCCTGAGATAAATTTTAGATTTAAAATTTAATTATTTTAAAAATTCATTCATTTTAAATCTTTGAATGTTTAGATTCCTCTTTTTTTATATTCATAATCAGAGGTGGTCGAGATTATCAAGATTTTAGATATAAATCCTTCTTTAAGATGGATTTTTGGAAGGAAGAGCATTTTAAATAGGACAATTTAAAAAAATGGAGAGATTTACAATAAAGCACCTTAACATTGTAGACAGATGAATTAATGGCACATATTATGTGATCAAAACAAAACAACATTACTCCCACCATGTAATACACAAATCTCAATCAGTTAAAGAACTAGAAACCAGTGTATACAAGGAAGCGTATGAATATGAAGCCAGTATTGAAATATTTCTTTTCTTTTTGAAATGTTTCTTGAACAAACACCCAATTACTTTTTGAAATGTTTATTGAACAAACGCCCAATTACTATTCCAATTGTGTATCTACATGAACAAATCCTCTGAAACCCACTTTTAAACCAAATTCATCTACAGTAACTAAACCTTTTTCTCCTTCATCATCATCATTCGTCGTCTTCTTTTGTGGTTCTTTTGTGTTTAGAAAGGCGGGCAATCCGCGACTTGGATGCCAGGAGCAGTAGGGCAATGTGCCAGAGGGCAATGGTCATCCAAATCGAGCCCCCACCAATTCAGCCCATTAATGTCATTAATCTGTAGAGTGAAGTAGCATAAAACAGCCATAAACGCAACTCCGGCGTCTAATCCAGCCGATAGTACATAGGTATGCCGTGCCCACCAACCTTTGTACCTCTTGTAAATAAGGAAATTAAAGATATATCCAACAATTCCCCAGCAAATGAAATTAACAGCCCTTGCAGGAGGCATATTACCAGTGGCTCCAATGATGAGTGGCATGTTAATTAGACTAATCCACTTCTTATTAGGGAACTTCTTAGACAGAATCCATACAGGCACTGGGGCCAAGAAGCCAATGAGAAAGAAGAGGTTTTGGAGTTGGTAAAGGCCTTTGGAACCGAACATTCGGAGGGGACCGACAACACCCCATATGATAGATGCATTGTAGAAGACGTCGTCCCCAGGGCAGGTCCAGGGGCTGCCGTCAGGAAGTTGGGAGCGGTCACAGATGTGCGGGACGGATTCAAGGAGCCACCACGACGTGCCAAAATAGATCGAAGTGGAAAGGACGGTGCCCACAAGCTGAAAGAATATTGAGATGAGAGGTTAGAATTCTAGCAGATGTGAGAATTATTATGGTGGTAGTGGTAATTGTGATTTGGGGGGGGTGGGGGTGGGGGACGGGGGGAGATATTAGATCTCAAAGAGTAATATGGCAAGAATACATACAGTTATACTTGCTAGAAAGAAGCTGTAAATATTATTGTAGCAGGAGTCCTGTTAGACTTGGGGCGAGTAACTCGCAAAACTCTTAAAGAAAGTTTAAAATACAAAAAATTGGAAAACACAATATAATAGTTATAATTATGTTTTTAGATTATTTTGATAGTTTTTTAGAACATCTGGGAACTTTCATATTTATCTTTTTTTTAAAAAAAATTGAAATATTCTAAATTTTAAAAAATCTTATCTTTTATATATTTTATCTAATTTCATCTTAGTATGATTTCTATTACCTCTTTCAAAGATCGAGTACCCTGATCAAGGAGAGTTAAAAAAACGTTGATGGAGAAGAAGGTTCATTGTATATGTGTATACGAGAGATAGAGAGTGTGTGTGTACCTGAGCCACAAACATAGATCTTGGGGGAATCTTCATGTAGTGCCCCAGCTTGAAATCTTGCAAAAACATGATGGCTTGAGACATGCTAATGTAACCATATGTCTTGAAAGACACATTGGCCAAAGGCTTGCCCGGATAAATGTACCCAATAATCAGCTCTGTTATCACATTCAGCCCTGGTTGCTGCAAAATTTTCACAAAAGCACGTCAAGATGAATTGAAATACAAAGAATTAAGCATTCAAGATATATCTTCATTACTAAGTACTCGCAGGTTACAATGGGTTTTCCTTTATGATGGAGAATGAAAGGCTGTCAAGGGCAATCCAACTGTAGGAATTTTAGGTGATTCTAGTTCAAATCGTTATTAAATCACTGGTTGAAAAGGTTATTGGGTGATTTTGAAAGACTGGATAGCTTAGGGTGTGTCATAAAGTTCGAGAAACTCTTTTTTTGATATTTGATTCAAGTCAATGACACAAGTACCCGATATAAAATTTGATGGGCAAGAGCGATTGTGACCTCCTTGTACCAAAAGTAAATAATCTATTTGTATACTTTTGATATAAGGACGTTACAATCATACATGCCCATCAAATTTGAAATCGTGTGGTTATGAGTGTCTCATTGAGTAGGCTTGAAATTCAAAAGAAAACTTTCTAAAACCCTATATATACCCAAGCCATCCAATTTGACGAAATTCAAAAGAAAAAACTTTCTAAAACTTTGTGTAACTCAAACCATCCAATTTGACATCTAATGGCCAAGAGCAATTGTGACCTCATGAGAGGTTATAACTATATTCACTATCTACATAATGGGTATTTTGGGGGTTAAGGGGGGAGACTGAGAGGTCATTGTCTTCAGAGAAGGCAAGTAAGGAGGCATAGCCATATTTGATATCTACATAATGTGTTGGAGAGAGAGAGATCATTGTGTTTAGAGAATGCAAGTAAGGAGGTATAGTCATATTTGGATATCTACATAATATGTTAGGGGGAGAGAGAGTTTGAGAGAGAGAGAGATGGTTTCTAACCATGTTAGTAGTAGCTTGGATGATACCAATGGGAAGGGTGAAAAACAAGGCTAAGCCACAAGCCATGAACACACCCCAATATGGCAACTGCAATTGCCCTCCAAATCCTTCACAGCAAGAGATAGCCAACACAATCATGGCCACCAGGATGATGTAAAACCAGTACTGAGGCACCTCCTTGTAATTCTTCTTCATGATCCTTGTGTGCACATCACCTTTTTGATTCCTGAATGTTGCCCTAAAATGACCCCATATATTCCTGCATATTTTAGAGGCAATTTCAAATAAGTTTCATTCCACTGTACGTTAGCTGGAATTGGAATCTCAAACATTGTATTATAACCCATTACACAACTCTATTTTTTTCTTTTTTTGCTTAAAAGTTTGTTCTATTTTAGATGGGCTACAATTTTAGGTATGATTTTACAAACTTAGGTGGATTTTGGGGGAAAAGCAGGCTTAGACCTATATTTCAATGAACTTTACCATAATAAAGTGCTATTTAGCATTAATAAATCCATTGATTTTGCTAGGTGTAAATCTTAAGCAGGGTGCAAATCCAAATGAACATGGACTTGACTGGATTTAGGTCTGTCAAACCGGGGATAACATGCATACACACGTCCAAGTCAGATCGGTTTGATCTAAACCCACATCATAGACACACACATTTGTCAGATCGTACCCGCATCCAATGTGGGTAGGTCTAGGCTGCAAATGGACTTGGAGCTTATCAGTTCCAAGGTCTAGGCTGCAAATGGACTTGGAGCTTATCAGTTCCAATTTTATTGGACCCGGACCTGACCCACCAAGTCAGTGTCCAAGGCCGGGTGAAACCATTTAACCTTTGAGAAAATCCTTATCTTTTGAACATCAAGTGGTAGCTAATCGTTTCTCCTAGAATGAAATATAAAAGAATTTTTAGTGAGTATGAAGGTTAAAACATAAATATGTTCATTAGTGTTAAGGTTGCAAAAAACCATTAAGAGAGAGAGGGCACTCACTTTCCATGGAAGAGGGCCACATGCGACACAGTGGCGGCAAGAGTTGCAAAGCCGATGCCATAAGCAAAGACAAAGAAGATGCTAAGGTGCACCTTGCTGTATCCCTGATATCCAACCTCATTAAAGGAGAATGTGGCATCATCCAACACTCTTGAAATGTTGTAGGGCTGCCCCACACCATCAAAAACATGGGAGGAGAATATAGGGAACCTTTTTGCTTGAAAAGAGTTGGTCCAATATGTTATAGGAAGCACCACATACATGGTAAGGAAGAAACCAAACATTATGTTAGCTATAGCAAAGCCTGGAGTAGCAAGAGGGCTTCCAAGAAAACTGGCGACAGCGGACCAATCGAGAGCGAAGGAGCCAATCCCGAGGCCGTAGAGGCCAGAGCCAATTTGTTGAGCCGTTACTGAGTCTTTCCAAATCCAGCAGACAAAAGAGAGGGATGTGATGGAGGGGAAGAAGTAGTTGGGGACAACGTAGTAGGAGAAGCTGGTGAGGAAGACAGCTAAGAAGAACTGGAGGCGAGTCATGCTGCCCTTCGATCGAACCTCCTTCTCATGTAGTGCCCTGTGGAGAGAGGGGGGAGTGCAGTATAGTGATCTTAAGGATTTCCATCAATTGAAATGGTGACTTTAGAATTCAGTACTCTAAAATTATTTACTTTACAATATCCTCACAATATATATATTATAATATATATATATAGAGAGAGAGAAAGAAAAGGGAGAGAGATACCTGAAAAGGGAAACTTGAACCAGGTTTGCTGGCCACCACATGTACGGGGAATCAACAAGGAACTTCCTAAACACACCGGCCCATCCATATCCGAGCATCTATACATTGAAAGTTAAAATGGATTAAAGAGAGAAAACTATTGAAATAAACAGAATTGTTAGTGACTGAAAACTAGCATTGAAAGAATCATGAATAATGTTAAAAAAAATGGATAAATATGCAAAGTTGCAAACACAGTTTACCTCTCATGCAAGAAGTCCACAATCATTGTCATTCATCGTGTTTAAAATCTAATAAAAATTTATTCAAACTTTATGACACAACTCTAGCTTCTCAATTTCACATCTGACGATTAAAGATGGTTGTAATAGTGTTTTATCAAAAGAAAATAATCATAATGTGCAACATCCGTTTTAAAAGAATGCCAATCCTAATTCTCTTAAATCTTACCACCATTCTCAAACATAAGAAAGATCATACTTCCTAAAAAAGTACAAGAATGCCTTTTTTAAAATGAGAGAATTTCCTCAAAAAAAAAACTAAAATCCTGTTATGCCATACTTGAAATGATCAAAACACCCTAAAGGCACTTTTTCCTCAAATGACCAAAATACCCTTAAACACTACCTGAGTTGTCTGGGAGAGGAGCAACGCAGCGAAAGGGTTGAGTTGCCTGTGATAGAAGGCTTTAACGATCGTTATAATGTTCACAGCATACACCGAGTTAGAGCCAGAGTTGGCGAAGATGGTAATGAGCACGTGCTCCTTCAAGTTGAAGGGCCCCGGATTCATCGAGAATTTCCATTTTGTTCCCGGGATCGTGATGGAATTTGTCGGGAGAGTCTTGGCCATGAGTTTCCCAAGTGGTAGGGTCACAATTTGGGCAGCCACCGCAGGTACATAGAGGGAATTTTGGCGATAGCCAAAGAACTGGTTGAGAAAGGCAAGGACAGAACATGTGATGATGCCTAGAACCCATGTCCGAAAAGTTAGGACCGGCAACGTGGGGTCATCAGTGATCGGGACTGTTAATCTCACTTGCTCAATAGGATTGTCATTGATCTCCTCAGTTTCATCATCTACAATTGATCAAAGACAGATAGTTAATATACAATTATTACTTGTTTAACAAGACCTCAAATAGTTGGGATGAGACTTAGATGATGATAAACTAAAAACTCAATTAACTTCTATTCAAGGGGACTAATCCCAGCAACCATAAAGCAAATTGAGATGAGGGTTTGGACTAAAAAATGTAGTGTGAGACTCAAACTCAACTCAAAAATTAAAATATCAATGTATTTAATTATATTAAAATCTATTTCATAATCGGTCCGTCAATTTGATTCCTGGTCTAATTGTCCATATTGGATCAAGGATACAAACAATGTTTCCATTTTTTTAATGGTAATAATGTTTTAGAAAATGCGGGGTTGGGAGTTAGTAGGGGCGTTTTTGGTTCCCAAAATAAATCGGGCAATGGGCGATTCTGTCAGGGTAATGAGGCCAGACATTTTATTTTTTATTAAATTTTTAAATTTTTTATTTTATTTGCAATTTTTTTTATCAGCCGATTCTCTGATCTGCACCAATTTCTAAGATGTTGATTCACCCGGTAGATCCATAGTTTTAAACATCGGATAAAAAGATGGATTCAATTTGACTGCAAGTTTTTAAAACATCCCCCGACTAACTCTTAAAACATTCGAGTCGCTAGGGCGAGTCCCTAAATTAAAAGTTTTTTTACTGTTTTCCAAAATAAAAAGCGGCCTTAGCCAATTTTCATATAAATTGGAAATAAGTTTTAAAATGGTCTTAAATAACTCGGTCCTAGCCAATTTTCACATAAATTGAAAATAAGATTTAAAATATTATTAAATAAATGGGCCCTCCGTCTTAAGTCCTAACAATGTAAAACTTTGTCTTATCTTTTCATGAATCCTAACCTATAGAATAACCAAATAAGATATTGTAGCTCACTTCAAATAGTTGGGATAAAGCTTGGATGATGATTTAAAATATTATTAAATTAGATTTAAAGCAATTATAAATAAGATTTAAAATGATTTTGAATCCAAATCAATAAAAATATTGTTGAGATTTAATCAGTTTTGCAAACTTTATTTGAAGCTTAAAATTTAGCGAGATTTTTTCAAATTTGATCTATTCCTTCAAACACATTTAATCTAATCTATTGTGCCTAACTGCAATATTATTGAGATTTAGTCAGTTTTGACAACGTTATTTTAAGCTTAAAATTTAACCGGATTTTTTCAAATTTGATCTATTCATTCAAACAGATTTAATCTATTCTATGCATAACTGCATGATGATAAGTGATGCGTTAACAATAAAAAAAAGGGGGGAATTTCTTTCTAAATATTTGCCGAAATCTTAAATATTTAATCAACAAGAAACAATAACAAAAAACCTGGAAAAAAAAACAAAAGGATAAGAACCAGCACTTGTCATCATGCATATAAGAAAGAGTTGTTACAGAAATTATCTCACTAAAGATAGGACCGTCCCATTCCATAATACAGTAGCATTTTTAAAAATGAAAAAAAAAAAATTTATAAATAAAAATAGTGATTTACATAGTATTTTAAAATTTTAGGTAAAATACAATATGCTACTTATATGCAAAAATCACAAAATAGGTTGGTCAACTTGTTTTTTATTTTTTCTAAAATTTTAACCCAAATTTTAATTTCTTTTTTTTAGGTGTTTTTTTTTTAGCTTTTTAGTTAGTAGGTCTTAAAGCTTGGGGCACTACCCTATTAATAAAAAAACCTCAAAATTCGGGTTGAACGAGTGATAATTTTGAAAAAAATATTACGAACAGTATTTTACATAAAACAAAAATTTTATGAATCCGTATGTAAATTACTCCTAATGAAAATAATATTATTTTTCGTGGAGATTGAGAACATTATTGAAGCATTCAATAGGGAAAGATAAAACAGACAAGGAAGAAAAGGCTGCAAAATTAACTGGGACATACAGCCAAAATTGTCATAAGTTCACATTTATGCATATACTTTCACAAGTTGCAGGAATTCTTGCGTAAAATGCAAACCTTTTCCCAATGTCACGTTCAACATGAAATCATAAAATAATCTCTCTCTCTAGGCCCAGAGGCCCATGGGGGCATGCAAGAAGAGTGGTTTGAGCTTTAATGGCTTAGAGAGAGAAAATGTTTGTATGGCTCATAGAGAGAGAGCTGCATAGAGAGAAAAAGAAGGCGAGTTTGTATGGCTCTTAGAGAGAGAATGTGAGTTTGTATGGCTCTTAGAGGGAGAGAGGTGCTTAGAGAGAGAAAGAAGGCGAGTTTGTATGGCTCTTAGAGAGAGAATGTGAGTTTGTATGGCTCTTAGAGGGAGAAAGGTGCCTAGAGAGAGAAAGAAGGCGAGTTTGTATGGCTCTTGGAGAGAGAATGCGAGTTTGTATGGCTCTTGGAGAGAGAATGTGAGTTTGTACGGCTCTTAGAGGGAGAGAGGTGCTTAGAGAGAGAAAGAAGGCGAGTTTGTATGGCTCTTTGAGAGAGATAAAAAGCGATCTTGCATGACCCATAGAGAGAGAAAGTTGTCAAATGGTTGGCAAAGAACTGGACCTGATTCCTGAACCCGTATAGGATGGAACCATATTGGATTTGGAAAATAAACAAAAAAGGAAAACAAATGAGCGAATTTCGTCCAAAAAATCAGATATTTCATGCATACTAATCCATTCCAAACAAGAAGCATATAATAGTCTCAAGGAAAGTGTTTAGAACCCTAATTTTGAAGACTAATTATATTTTGAAGATTAATTAGAAAGTATATTAGAAAATTTCCCGTTGAAAAGAAAAATTAAAGGAAAACATTTGATGTTTGAGGATTTTACATCCTTTAAAAAAATTTATTTGTGAAAAACGTTTTCCTTCACAGGAAATACCCTAATTGTGAACACTAAGCTTATCTTGAAGAACTAAATATCAAGATAAATAATCCTTTAAAAAAAATTATTAATGAAAAGCATTATCCTTCATAGGAAATACCTTGATTGTGGACACCAAGCTTATCATGAAGAACAAAATATCAAGATAGATAAAGTTTGTAATAAAAAGGAAATGTACCCATAATAAAGTTACAAACAAAAAAGGAAACGCACCAATAGTACCAAAGTTCTTAGCCCAAAAAACACCATGCTTTTTTAGCAGTTTCTCCACGCATGAATACTATAGAAAGTCCAACCTATGAAGATTAATTGAAAAAAAATAAAAAAATAGGAATAAAAAAGTAATATCGTACAAGGGAGAAGAAAAGAAAGAAATTTTATGCAAAAAGAGAGAGAATGAGCAAATACAGATTTGGAGAATGAAGAAAATAAATAATATATATATATATAGAAAGAGAGAGAGAGAGAAAAAAAAAAAACTGAAAAAACCAAAATAGTAAAACACATTCATAAAAACTAGAACTCTAAGAAATTGCAGAAGCAAGAAAAGAAACCAAAGTTTGATTATTGATTCAAAAGTTATCTTCAAGACCAATGATCTTAATCAATAACCCAAATCCACAGGAGGAGAAAAAAATAAAAATTTAAAATTGTGTTCATTATTTAATAATTTAGAAAATAGCCATGATTAGTATCAGAATAAATAAAATAAAATAAAAAATAAAAACTGGTCTAATAGTTTCATACTGGAAATTGTCAATGATGCAATCCATTCGTCTAAAACCATAAGATGAATAAAAGGAGGAAAAGCACACACACATAAAAAACAGCTTTTAATAAGAAAAGGCCGCAATAGACTACAGAAAACATATTGTTCAATCCATTGAAGACTAGATCCACAACACCGATTGCTCAAACCAGCGAAAAAAAATAGCAAAAACAAAACCCAATAAAATAAACGAAAATAAAGTGCAGATTTTCAACATGAAAAGGCAGAAAAATCTATTAAAAAAAGGAGAAATAAAAGAAAAGAATAAAGAATCACACCTTTTTTGAGATCCTTGACACTGTTGGGATCGGTAGAATCTGCCATCTCAAAAAGGTGCCGATTCCTCTTCTCCCAGTTCTTGGGTCGCCTCCTATTTATTGATATCCTCCTTCAATATCATTCAATTTTTTTCCTTTTTTTGGACTCCAATTTTTGCTTTTCCTTTTTCCCTAATTATTTGGAGCAGAAAAACGACATTAAATAAATACCAACTAAGGACTCTTCTCTCTCTTTCTCTTTCTCTTTCTCTCTCTATAATATGACTCTCCTCTCTCTTTCTCTCACTCTCTCTCTATAATATTAGATGCCATTTTTAAACCGGTCTTCCCGCCAAGAAAAGAGGAAGAGAATGGTTTGAGATAGAAACAATGGGCTTAGTTTCTAAAAAAAAGAAAAGACCCCGCTAAATCTGGAGGTTCCCCCTGGCGGGTGTGTCCATCTAGAGAGAGAAAATGTATGCGGCCGCGTTATGGAGAGAGAGAGGAAGAGAGATGAACAGATTGTAGTTGCCAAAAATAAGGGGAAAATATGAACATGTATCCGGCACTGGTCCTAGAGAGCGGCTGAAAAAAGGAGTCCTTACTGAGAGAAAGAGGGTACATACAAGTTGCCATTTTGAGGGTGTTTTAGAGAGAGAAAGTGTATCTGCCCCGTTATGGGGTTTCGTAGAGAGAGAGAGAGAAAGCTGTGTAACTTAGAGAGAGAGAGAGTGTGTGTGTGTTTGTGGTCAGCTTTTTATAATGACAGCCCAAGTGGTGCTGTCTTCTTTCTTGTGATATTTGCTATGTGCGCTGGCTTTCTACTGTGATTCATTATTTATTAAAGCTTTGGATAAATTTAGCTGCAGTTTTTGGAGGTGGCTTGAAATGTGGCAACCGTGCATCAAAAGCTTTGGATAAATTTAGCAGCGGGGCTTGAAATGTGACAACCGTGCAGCAAACGGTCACTTGATTAGAGGTATTTTAATCAATTTATTTCGTATACATGAATTGTAGGGATATTTTATTTTCATGAGTTGAAGTCCTTATTTCAAAACCTGTTGATTTTCAGTTCCCGATTAGCAACATTAATGGGAATCAACAAGAGGTCGAGTATGGTATGGATCCTAGGCTCATTTCCCCACTAAAAGCTTCCCATAAAGATTTTTTATTTTTTTTTCTTTTAAGCTCATCTAATGGTCCCTTTAAAGCACTAGCCACAAATCCGTATTTAAATTTTTTTATTTCACTTATTTTAAATCTTTTTCCTAGATCAATGAATCGTAGCAACCTAGACCCAAACCAGATCACCAATCCAACAACGTAACATGGATATGTGGGTCAACGATCTGTCCTAACGAGCTCGTTTTTAAAAGACTGTTTGAAATCATTACTATGGGACTGACTAGGAACAATGCTTTGGTTGGTATAGTATAAAGTTGAAATTTAAAATTAGTGTTGGTCAAAACTATTCAAAAGTCAGGTTTAACTAGTTTTGTTTGGTCATACGATTTTGACAAGTTCAATTGGTTAAACAAAATTGAGCAAATTTTTATTTTATTTTATATTTTTTATAAACTAACCAATTCGACTCATAATTAGACTGGTTTTGACTGGACTAGAACGCTTATCAAGTTCGATCCTGTGACAATTAGGAGGCGAGGTTTACATGCGCCAAACGACATTCCTATTCTAGTGATTTTACCGTCAAAGCGATACTGCATCCAAAATTAGACATGTCAATCATGTCGACCACGAACAAAAATATGAAAAAAAGACAACAAAATAAAAAAAATTAAGACACCCATAAAAATATGTGCAAGTTATTAGACCTAGACCAATTTTTGAGCTGCAACATCATGAATATAAGGTTTAAAATGCATTTGCGTGATTTAAAATGTGTTTATGATCCTAAATCTAAAAAAACCACGGTGTACTCATGATGCAAAATAAACTTTCCCTCTATTAATAGATATAATCAATTATAAAATACAATATAATTATATGAATCAGAGGTATTTTGGTTATATTAAGAAATGAGATTAAGTTATCTATATAATCTAAGGGATCTTCACTGGTAAGCAAATTCCCTATTAACTAAAGTGAATCGTGAGGCATGAAGTTTGGGTTACCTTTCACATTGGGAATTGTAGCAAATCCCTATTAACTAGAGTGAATCGTGAGGCATGAAGTTTGGGTTACCTTTCCCATTGTGAATTGTTCATATAACGAAAATTTTGGAAAAATATGGTTTTATCTTTTATTTTTAATTTTTATATCTCACGAAATTCAAGAATTGAAAATATTATTTGTAAGTAAAAATTCTTCATCTTTTCTATCTTACAACCCTTGGATCCCTTTGACCATAAATTTTTTACTCAAACAAGCACTAAAATGGCACTCTAGTCAAACTACATCTCTCTCTTCGCTTCTCGATGAGTTTAAAAACCAAGGGATTTAACTTGAGCTTGAACACGAGCACACCTTTCTTATATGTGAGAGAGAGATGGAGTTTAGGTTTTAGAGAGAGATGGAGTATGAGTTTTAGGGAGAGAGATGGAGTTTTAGAGAGAGAGAGATAAAGTTATTTCATAAGTTGTTGAGATCAATAATACATGGTTGAAAAAGTTTAAGGGTTGGAAGATAGAAAAGATGGATTCTTTTTGCTTATAAGTAATATTTTTCAATTTTTGGGTTTGATGAGATATGGAAGTTAAAAATAGAAGATAGTAAGATATTTTCCCAATAATTTTTAGTTTACAATTGAATTGAACTCTTGGTCTTGTACTTTGATGGCATTTTTAAATTTTTCTTTTTATTTCTAGGGCATGTTTGTTTGGTGGAAGTTTCGGCTTCGGATGTGAAAACCTCAAATCCTGATGATTATGAAAGTTTCATGGGGTAGATAAGGGGCAGCTTCCAACTTTTCCCAAAAATCTTTAAAAGTTGCGAATTCCACCAATCAAACACATCCTAGGGTCAATCAAGGGGCACTAGATTGAATCTTGTCTATGATTTTCATATTAATTAATGGGTACGGGTTGTATAGAGCCGAGGCTCTAAACAAACAAATTAGAGCCTACCTTCAAATAGTGTGGTTTCAATATGGTTAATCTTTGATTAGCCTTGAAATATATGTTTATCTTTAATTATAAAATTTAAAGCTTCAAAAATAGTGTAGAACGAGAATATCTATGAAAACTTGAATAACTTAATAATTGACGGCCCAAAATGCCTTACAAGATGCACTATTTCCAAAACTTGAAATCTATTTTTTTCTCAAGTCCATGCATCTTGATGTGGAGATGATCAATTTGAGGATGTTTGAGCATCAAAACGATCTCTTCAAGCGAAATTTTCTAGGTAAGCTTTGATTTGATTGTTTAGAGCTTAGGCTCGGTATAAATTTTTCCCTTAATATTATGTTAGAAATTATATTTATGTATATTTGAGACTTAGGCTTCATGGAACTCTCTCTTTATTAGAAATTATATTTCAGTATATTTGAGACTTAGGCCTATTGATTGATTGATTACTAAAGAATATACCATATCTATATATTATGTACAATATCTGTATAAATATAGGATGAATAATAATTAAAGATAAATATCAACAGTTATAGATAACTACTAACTAATCTTATCATAATCAAGAGGCACCTAAAAGATATATATCCATACATATACATATCTCATTATATATTCATAACGATATATATCAATATAGATATACATACTCTAATACATTATTCAAGGCTTATATAAATCACTAATTCATTTTTAAACGAAACAAATCATCTAATCAGTTTAGAGACAAGCCGTGACATACACGTTATTGCATGTGCATTATTTCAATGAATTTAAGCAATCAAGACTCTTTGTTTTGTTTTTGTTTTTTTTTTTCTTTTCTTTTAAGTATCTGTATTTATTAAGGGCGTTATTTTAGTAGGGAACCATAATTCAGAATTTTTCTCTGTTTTTTTTTCGGAAATTACGTTCGGTGATATGTTCTTAGATTAACTTAACCGAAAAGATTTTGAAAAAGTTTATTGTGCATCCCCCAACAATGAGTCTGTGAATGGAAAGAATATACAATCCTGTCACAGAGTCCATCATATTTCATGGGTTTAGGATATGGAATATATTTTAAGTCACTCCAAACTGTTTTTGCATTTACTCCATGATTTTGCAACAAATAACGTGACAATTGATCTGAGAAAAATGACAATGACCTATCCAATATAAAGAGTGTGCAATATACGATGGTTTAAGTTTAGAATCCTTTTTTCTTTAAAGCAAATTGATAAAAATACACCGACCTTCTCGTCAGTTTAACAACTTAATTTTTTAAACTATTATATCTCACAGTCATGTGCATTTTGATAGATATTTTGATATAAAAACAAAAGATACGGATAAAATGTTAAATAATTGACCATGGGTATTCCGATAAATTTTTGGCTTTTTAAATTCGCATTCAAGGTGACCGAGATCACTGAGTTGCAATATTTCGGATAAAAAATTCATCTCAAGAGTAGTTAGGGAAGGGAACTACTCGAACCGTACAAAAATAATCGGAATTTTTTTTTTTTTTTGCCTTGATAAAATGTACTCTTAGCCGGTTATTGTAACAAATATAAAAAGGAAAAATATACAATGAGATCATTTACCTTTTGGTATAAGATGGTAATAATTGATTTTGACTATTGGATGTAAAATTGGATGGCTATATATTTATTCCATTGACAAAGCTCAAACTTCAAAAAAAAAAAAATTTGAACTTTTTGACACATCCAAGCTATCAAATTTCACATATGATAGTTGTAACTAATTGTGACATCTTTGTATCAAAGACAAATGGTCTCATTATATACAATCCCATATAAATAATTACAATATGTGAAAAATAAAACCAGGGATTTTTTTTTTGGGCATATCTGTATCGAATATAGGCCCCTATTTATTTTTAAAATAATTAGTAGTTTTTAATGTATTAGTGAAAATGAAAACCTAGGCCAATAGCCGAAGCTAACGTGGTCACCTCCAACCCATTCCCAAAACGAGGTATTTTTTATCACCTTTCTCTCCACCTTATTTTTGCCCTTTTGAATTTCTTTTTAAAATTTATTGGCCTATTTTTGTCTGTTCCTCAGTTTGTCACCACAAAACCGTTCCCTTCTCTTTTAGAACTACTTTTACCCCAAAAGAGTGGAGTAGTTGATTCTTAATAATTGGGATAAGAATCGGATGATAATGATAGACCCCCCTTTTTCTTGGAAGCTCCCATTGTTTTCAAATCTGATTTTCTTGATCTTTAAGAATGAAGACAATGGAAATATTTCCAAGCCTTATTTAATATATGGGTGTACATTTGAATTCTTGTGAAAAGCTGTTCTTATGAGGTTGACCATTTTAAAATAAGGAAAATGATTTGATAGGGCTGCAGTTTTATCAAAATAAGTAAAGCCTCACCTCATAACTCATCAAAATTGCAATTCAAGCATTGAAAAACATTTGCATCAATCATCTCGACTTGAACATTATAGTTGTGAAAAAAATTAGGATTTCAAGTTATAAAAATAGTGTATATTGTAAACAAATCATCTAACCCGTCCATCTCTTCCTAAATATAAGCATTCAAATATCGACAAGATTTATATATTTTTTGCATTTCAAATTTTTTTGTCGATGTTGAAAATTGATTTTAGAGTCATCATGGAGATTTTGATAACCGAAAGTATTATCTATACGAGAATTTGACGTGAGTCTTTATTTTGTTTGCATACAACCTAAGCCTTATAGAAACTTCATCCTTAAAATAAGGTATCCATAGAAGACTTTTTGCTCTAACCCATGTGAGAGGAAGTGAGAGAGAGACCACGTGAATAATTTGGACTTCAACTCTTAAAAGTTTAATAGAATTGATTGAAGTCAAGTCCATGCTCAACGACTTTTGTAATGACATGACATTGAGGAACTTCAATTCGATGAACTCAAAAACTAAGTTTAATATTTCCCCCATTGTTCTTGTTGCAAAGCTGGAAGTGGGGGCTTTAGTGAGCGCGCTAGGTGGAATGTGAGCTTTCAATCAAAAGCGAGCACGCTAGATGAAATGTTATCCCAATTGTAGGGGTCCGCATACGGGTTAAAAAATTGGACCCGGTAGGTTGGGTCCAGGTCCATGGACCTAAACACTATTTTGGGTTAGGGTCGGGGCCCATGTAAACCTGACCCGATTAATATTAATAGTAAAATATTATTTATTTAATATATAATATTTTAATATTATTTAAGTAATTTTTATTCTCCATCTTATTAATGTTAATATTTAAATAATATTTAATATATAATATTTTAAAAATATTTAAGTAATTTTAAAATAAATATATATAATTATTTAAATTTATATAATTTTTTTTTTTAGATCAGATCCAATCGGAACCGGACCCAACTCGATCCGTTGCTACCCCCACCCAATGTGCTAAAAGTAGCCATCACAGGATATGGGTCACATGTAACTTGGAGGCAAGGACCCCTTCACATGTGGGTCTGAAAAGCATGGTCCTTTGAGCCGTTTTAGTATCCTTTATTGTGTGGAACCCAATAAAGGTATTTCATTATGTGCTTATTGAAATGTGGGGCAAAAATATGTGGGAGATGACGTGTTCAACAAATAAAAAGTCGTTAGCGTGTTGGCCAGTGCGTTCACCCTTGATTTTCAAAGCTTTCAAGACTCAGAGATATATTCTAAATTAATGCAAATTCATTTATGTCTCAAATCAGTGAATTTAGAGCTCGAAAAATAGGGTAGATCTAATGATTTTTGAAAAAAAAAGAATGGTAGAAAGAAATATAAAATAAACTATTTGTAAGGCTTCATATCCTTTATTCTTTATCGGATTCATTGTCATGGTCATGGGGGTTAAGATAATGATGATGATCATATCTTCATAGCTTTTTTCCAATTAATCGGGATCGACTACAAAAATCCTAGTCCATCATTTTACTCTATTTAAAGTCATATCTTCATGGCGATTGAGATGATAAACCACTAAAATTTTGGATCCAAAATATGTGGAAATGTATTTTAGAATAGATGCATTCCTAAATGTACATAAACCCCTACTAGATAAGTGAGGCTGCATCTACCATCGATCCAATTAATGATCGGAGGGACGTGATATAGAGCGGGACACAATCGCCATGTGGAGGGTTCCACTCTATTCACATTCATCCAATTTTTGGCACTAGCTCTCACCTTCCACACCTGGTGAACCTAGTTTATTAGATTATTACCCAAAGGGTGCGGTTTGTATAAGGTTGCAACCTTAAACAATCCAAATAAGATGCACCTCCAAATTTTATCATAAGATGTAAATTTAGTATAAAAAATTATTAGGGTTGCCTTATAATTCATTTTCATCTCTAATTATGAATTTTTAAACTTAAAAAATAATTCAAATCAAGTAGATCTATAAATACAATAAAATTTTGAAAATAGACTGTCTAGATAATGTTTTGCAAAGTACACTGTTTTTGGGACTAAAATTCTTTATTGATTTACATACTCATATATCTCGATATTGAGATGATCAATTAGAGGGTTTTCAAACCTCAAAACAACCTTTTCAAATGAATTTTTGAGATGCACCTTAATTCTACATTTTAAGATTGCGAACTTATATAAACTCTTTCCTTACCCAAATTATTCAAAACAAAATTACATAAACAAATACAAATAACTAAATTTGAGTCGTCCAATTTCCCATCACCCATGGGTGGCCCTGGGTTCATTTTCAGCCTTTCCTTTTCCTTCTTGTCACGGAGAGGTAGGTCGGTGGGCATTTGGGTTGTAAGGACAAAACAATAAGCCAAGATGCCCATGTCGGGTCAACTTGGACATGACAATGATAGACAATTTTGTTATTTTGTTTTATTTTTGGCTTGCCTTCCACTAGTTTTGATGGGCCCCAATAGTTAAAGCTCATGATGAGCTTGGGCCTAAATGGGGGTGATAGCATCCCCACACCCTAGTCACTACTTTGTGGTTTTTTGCAGTTTTTATTGCCAATGACATCACCCTATTAACACTTAAAAAAACCTAACTCCTAAACTATTTCAAAGAAAATGAGCAGGGCCTATCTTCCAATTACCCCAAAAAAAAGAAACAAAAAACAAAAAAGCTTAGGCCTACATTGTTTTGATAGTTGAGCTTTAGATCAACCAGCTTTAGATCAACCAGCCCAGACAAATTCAAGAACATCCAAGTTCATATTTATTGACCCCAAAGCATAAAATGCATAAATTCAAATCAACATAATATAGGATACATGTAACAAGGGGTGGAATTTAGGTGCCTTCAAACAATATGCCACATTTTTTCTTTTCTTTTGTTTTTGGTCGAGTTGGTAAATATACTTTGATCAATATGTCATATTACCAATAATCCCGGCAAGAACACTCTCCATCCATGAAACAATGGAACCGATTTCGATCTCGTAACACTATTTGGCGACCGCTGACTCTCGAGACGAGTTTTAAAGCGACATGGCAGTCCCTACACACCCTAAGGTTCTTCATGATCCTTATCGGCTTTCCGGGTGGTGCGTTCATAAGCCCGAAAACAACAGCTAATTTCTCGCTGTGTCGATAGAGAGAGTGCTCCTTCTCCTCTTCCTCCATATCTAACAACACCAGAGAAGTGTCCGGAACATAGCCCTCAAGCTTCAATTCTTGTGCTAATTGCTCCCATCTCTCATATATTTCCTTGGCTTGAGGGTGTGATCCATCTCCAGCCAAAAACTCATGAACAATTCCATCTACCACAATTGAACTACACCCTGGTGTTTTCCTTATTCCTCTCTCTTTCATCAACCTTCTTACTCTAGCTGCATCTTCCCATCGATCAGCAGCTGCATAGATGTTAGAAAGAACCACATAGTAACCATCATTTTGAGGCTCTAGCTCAAGCAAATGCTTGATGACCTCTTCACCCATCTCAACATTCTTGTGAACTCTACATCCTCCTAACAGAGCTCCCCATATCGCACCACTAGGCTCGATTGGCATCGTGTCTATGAACTCACGAGCTTCTTTTAGGAGGCCGGATCGACTAAAGAGATCGACCATGCACCCATAGTGCTCTATTTCGGCCTCCAAGCCATGGTCCCTAACCATGCTGTCGAAGAGCCTTAGCCCCTCTTCCACTAACCCCATATGGCTACATGCATGCAGAATACCAACAAATGTGACCCTGTTAGGCCTCACATTTTCCTCTTTCATCTTATCGAAGAGCTTGAATGCCTCCAAGCCATGACCATGCACGGCTAGACCCATGATCATGGTCGACCATGAGACGACTGTTCTTTTTTGCATTTCGTAGAAGACTTCTCGAGCCTTGTCTAAACATCCACATTTCACATACATATCAATCAATGTGTTACAAACGCGTATATTCGAACAAAATCCTCTTCTTTTTATATACAAATGAAGCTTTCTTCCTAGGTCTAGTGCTCCCATATCTGCACAAGCCGACAGAACACTGACCACTGTAACTTCATTAGGCCTAACCTTTGCTTTCTCCATTTCATGAAACATGTTTATTGCCTCCTCAGGTTTGCCTAGTTGAGTGTATCCTGCAATCATGGCCGTCCATGAGGTCACGTTTCTCTCACCCATTTCATCGAACAAATGGCGCCCTGCCACGTAGTCTCCAATTTTAAAATTATGGGTTATCATGGTGTTATATGTTATAACATCTCTTTGATCCATTTTATGAAATATTTGGTTTGAAGCACCCATTACTCCACAACATGCGTACATATGAATCAATGTGTTTTGCACAAATATGTCCGGGCCAAAACCAGATTTCAAGACAAAACCATGAATGATTTTGCCTGTATAGAGAGACAGTAGGAGAGAACAAGCCTTTAATACAAAAGAACAACCAAATGTGTCTGGTAAAATGTCATGGAACCTTAATTTTGTGAACAAGAGGATTGCTTCTCTTGGGTTATCACCTGTTGCTAAGTCCTTGAGTATAGAATTCCATATGATTATCTCTGGCTTGTCGACGCTTTCAAAGATCTTTCGAGCGTAATCAAAGTTGTTAGAGAGAGAAACTGGGGTAGAGAGAGAACATATGTGACCAACTTTGTTTAATGGGAGAATTGTAGGAGAGAGATTGTTTTTTATGATGTGAGAGTGGACTTGTTTGAGCTCAAATGGGGCCTTGAAATTATAGAGAAGATGGGTTACATGATCTTCTGAATCTGTGTTTCTAGGGGATTTCTCATGGGTTTTGTCGGTTTTTTTTGGGTTTTGATGTAGAGGGGAAACGGTGGGGATCTGAGTGAAGGAGAAAGAAGCAGCCATTGGGCTGCTAAGAAGGTAATTTTGTGGCCAGTGATTTAATGATGGTAATATAATATGAGGCCATAGCTACGGCCATAATCATTGGGCACCATCCAATCCAACTATGGGATGGTGATAAGCCTAATGACCGTTATAGAACATTTGTCCGCACTATTAAGGTAATTTTCTTTCTAAAATTTCCCATTGCCCCCTAAATATTTAGTTTAAAAAAATTAGGAAAATTATCAAAAATATACTTTAATTTTTAGTAAATTACAAAAAAAAAAAATCTTATATTTTCATAAACCTCTTCCACTCGTTTTTTTTCTCATTTTTTGTAACTTTTTACCAAAATAACCTTCACGATAGTCGTATTACTGTATGGCTATTGCATTTTATACGATATTTAAAATATTGTAACAACGTGAAGTACAATTATGGTAGTCAAAATACCGTAATGACTAGAGCATTTTAAAATGCCTTATCATCACGGTACTTTAAGTACCATAGTGACTACTACATCTTATACAAATTTAAAATTAAAGCCTTATTACGGTACTCAAAATATCATAATATTATCATATCTTGTACCTGTCACACCCCAAGAATTTACAATACAGATATTCTTGAGATGTGACAGTGCAAAACATATATACAACTCTTGATAGGACAAATTTACAGTGGCGAGGTCTTACAAAGTAAATAAAGAAAGCTAGCACAACAACAGTATCTTCCAAGGTTGATATTGACTAGCACTCAAAATGAATCCGCAGTTATCCTGAAAAAATGTTTACCATAGTTTGATGAGTTTGGCTACTCAGTAAGTGATCATCATAATCCTAAAAAATAATCATGGTTGAAAGATATCAATATTTTCAAAAAGAATATCTATTAACAGAAATGCATCAACAGTTTCACTTTCAATAAATGCATAATTAAGTATAATCCGAATAATTGAAATGCTTATAACACTTTTAACGGCAGTGCCTAATTCAAAGGATTTCACAAAATACCTTACTGGCGTCCCAAGTAGGTCACCTATATACCCCATCAGCGTCTTGATGGTTCCACTTAATCCCTATCGGCGTCCCAGATAGGTCCACTTAATCCCTGCAGGTCCACTTATACCTCACCGACGTACCGGATGAGTCCACTTAATCCCTATCGGCGTCCCGGATAGGTCCACTTATACCTCACCGGCGAACCGGATGAGTCCACTTGCATACTTAAATTATTTCTAAATCTCTTTAAACATTCGAAAGCAGCAATATCATGTACTCAATATATCACTGAAATCATTAATATGAATCTCACTGACACCATTAATAACAGTCACTTTCAATAACATTTCAACCAATCAAATATTTTGGGCTCAAATTTAGAAGGTGGCAGTTCGTAAAGACATTCTAGCATAATTGTCAATATAATATGTATAGAAAAACTCTTATAGAAATTCAAGAATACGGAATTATCACAATTTATGGGATGTTAATTTGCAATTAAACATTTCACAACAATACTATAATCAAATGCAAAAATATCATTTTTCAGATAATAAGGCAATCATTTGTACATGAAATTTACAATGTCTAAATATTTTAAAACAGTAGAAAGAAATCTCACAATTTTACTAAAAGCAGAAATATCACATTTATTTCTAATAATTTGATAGTATCTAAAATTTTCTAACAATAGACAAGAAAAATAAATAAATTTATTTTTCAAAGAATTTACAGCATTTAAAATTTCTAACATAGATAAAATATCACAATTTTTATTAAAAATATTATTTTTCAAGATAATGAGGTCGTGTGCGCATAAAATTTATCGCACCTAAAATTCATGATCATAAGCAGAAATAAATATTTCATTTTATTTTTAAAAAGAATGGATTATTTTTCGAGACAATGAAGTACTTACACACAAAACTTATAAAATAAAGATCCTGGACGGAAATATCACTATTTATTAAAAACAGACTATTTTTCAGAAAGACGATGTCACTTACATAAAATATTTTGTGAGAGAGCTTCCGATAAAAATTCGGCTAGAGAGAGAGAGAGAAACCTCGCCTCTCGTATTTAAACTCTTACAACACCTTATAAAAAGAAATATTATTAAGTTACACCTCATTCACGAGGTGTAACGTTTATATTACCTCTTATACACTTAAAGCCCACGTCCACTGAACGTGGCAAGGCAGCAGCAAACAAACAAAGTCAAACTAAAAGCTTTGAAAATGGTGATGGTCCCTAAGGACTATCATGCTCATATGGACCATCACTTATTAAAAGTTTATTTTCTTTGTTTTTTTTTTTTTTGAAAGTTTAAGATTGTTACAGTACCCCTCCCAAACCTTTTATATTTTTGGCATTTTAGGGTGGCTCTCTTTATTCTGCGTATCTTGTGCATAATTTCTTGAGGCCTTTACTATCTGGCACTCAATCTCTCACGGGCTCTCTTTCTCCCTCATTTGCCTCATATCATTAGATTTCTCCTTTGAGGTAATAAATGTTTCCCTTTGTTTTTTTTGTTAGCAAGTTTCAAAGAGTACTTTATAGCATTTCAACCAACTTAGAATTTACTTTTCTAAGAATTTACTTTTTCTAAAAAAATAGATTTATTTTTCTAAGAATTTACAGCATTTAAAATTTCTAACATAGATAAAATATCACAATTTTTATTAAAAAGATTATTTTTCAAGATAATGAGGTCGTGCGCGCATAAAATTTATCTCGCCTAAAATTCATGATAATAAGCAGAAATAATTATTTCATTTTATTTTTAAAAGAATGGATTATTTTTTGAGACAATGAAGTCATTTACAC
>NW_006500340.1:3344951-3355813 GCF_000471905.2 Amborella trichopoda | reverse complement strand
AATAAATTTTTTAATATAGATAAAATATCACAATTTTTATTAAAAAGATTATTTTTCAATATAATGAGGTCGTGTGCGCATAAAATTTATCGCGCCTAAAATTAATGATAATAAGCAGAAATAATTATTTCATTTTATTTTTAAAAAGAATGGATTATTTTTTGAGACAATGAAGTCACTTACACACAAAACTTATAAAATAAAGATCCTGGACGGAAATATCACTATTTATTAAAAACAGACTATTTTTCAGAAAGACGATGTCACTTACATAAAATATTTTGTGAGAGAGCTTCCGATAAAAATTCGGCTAGAGAGAGAGAGAGAGAAACCTAGCCTCTCGTATTTAAACTCTTACGACACCTTATAAAAAAAATATTATTACGTTACACCTCATACACGAGGTGTAACGTTTATATTACCTCTTATACACTTAAAGCCCACGTCCATTGGACGTGGCAAGGCAGCAGCAAACAAACAAACTCAAACTAAAAGCTTTGAAAATGGTGATGGTCCCTAAGGACTATTATGCTCATATGGACTATCACTTATTAAAAGTTTTTTTTTTTTGAAAGTTTAAGATTGTTACATTTTACATTTTATTTGTGAATTGATATCCCATAAATAATTGTCACACCTCAAGAATTTACAATACAGATATTCTTGAGATGTGACGGTCCAAAACATATATACAACTCTTGATAAAACAAATTTACAGTGGCGACGTCTTACAAAGTAAATAAAGAAAGCTAGCACAACAACAGCATCTTCCAAGGTTGATATTGACTAGCACTCAAAATGAATCCGCAGTTATCCTGAATTCGGCTAGAGAGAGAGAGAAACCTCGCCTCTCGTATTTAAACTCTTACGACACCTTATAAAAAAAATATTATTAAGTTACACCTCATACACGAGGTGTAACGTTTATATTACCTCTTATACACTTAAAGCCCACGTCCACTGGACGTGGCAAGGCAGCAGGAAACAAACAAACTCAAACTAAAAGCTTTGAAAATGGTGATGGTCCCTAAGGACTATCATGCTCATATGGACCATCACTTATTAAAAGTTTATTTGCTATTTTTTTTTTTTCCTTTATTTTTTTTTGAAAGTTTAAGATTGTTACAGTACCCCTCCCAAACCCTTTATTTTTTTGGAATTTTAGGGTGGCTCACTTTATTCTGCGTATCTTGTGCATAATTTCTTGAGGCCTTTACTATCTGGCACTCAATCTCTCACGGGCTCTCTTTCTCCCTCATTTGCCTCATATCATTAGATTTCTCCTTTGAGGTAATAAATGTTTCCCTTTGTTTTTTTTGTTAGCAAGTTTCAAGAGTACTTTATAACATTTCAACCAACTTAGAATAAGTACGGTGTGCTCAAAAAACAATACCAAATCAGATAAATAATGTAATTAAAAAACATTATCTTCAAAGCCCCGTGGAGTGAATTTTCCATTATACACTAATACTAGCTTAAACAATGGCCAGAACAATATCCAACAGTTTTGTAAAGGTTTTCAGGAGTGTATATCATGTCATAGTACAACCACAAAGTTTATCATATATTGATTCAGCATGCCAATTATATGTTTTTTCTCTGATTTGGGGCAAATATGGTGACCTTTTTTTTTTTTGTCATCTTTGTCTTAAAACTTCCATTTCTTTGAGTGCAAAATTGGAACTATGCATCAGATCTTCTTTTCCATAATTTGCACTTGGGATAAGGAGATCATTTTGGATTCCAGTTAATAAAACAAAAAAAATGATAATTGGAACTTTATTTTCTGATTCCACTATCATTAGGCTAATGTTATGGAGAAATACACTAAAATATTGCATAGTTTCATGAAAATTGACCATCTGAATCCTTTCAACAATCCAGTATGATAGTTGATATAAATCCCCAATTCTTATGTTTTCTATTTTTACCAAGCAATGATCGATGGTATATAGTTGGTAGAGTTGTAATATATAAACTTAGGTCAAGTATTTTAAGGTATCTTCAATGTATGCCCAAATCACTATTTTATAATTTTTTTGTATATGCATTATTTATGTACTTTTTTGTTGTTGAAAAATATATCCATGAGGCATTATTTTCTGCAGTGACATGAGAATTAAAAACCTTTCTAAAATCTATTGGGAATTATTTGTGATAATATTGGGAGCTCTGTAACTTTGTTTCTATTATTTGTGATAATGTTAGAAACCGCATTATTGAAGAATGCGAATGATAAATTTGTATTTAAGGTTTCTTCTTGAAATATGTTATTATGAGATTTTTGGTTTGTTATTGCTGATTTTTTATTTTTTATCTGAGTATATGTTTTATTTTGGAACTATTCTTGAAGCACCTAAATTTTTTGTATCATGCAAGAGTGAGGTTTCTTATTGCTACTTTCATAAATTCATCAAGCTCTCACATTTTTAGTTATTTGTTACCATTGAATATCGATGATCGCTTTTTGAATAGGGATCATGGTTGAAGCCAAACCCAGCCTTGGAGGTCCTGAGATTCCTACATTGTTCACTAGACAAAGATAACATATATCACAAAAGCTTTGGGAATGAGATGTATGTACAAATGTTCAAAATTATATTATTTGTCTATCGTGATGATTAATCAATTTAGTTATTTTAATATTTAAAATCACAAATTCTATTTCAAGATCGGGATAATCCCCTCATGATTGATGAGAAGGCCAATGCATTATATTTATGACTTTTAACAAACAATGCTCAAATTAACTTTGTCAGGATATCTGGATTGTTTCCTCTTATCATAGTTTCGATGACTCACCACAACCGTGGCATATTGGCTATTATGATTGAGAGGTGGTACGTAGAGACGAATACCAGGCACTTCAATATAGACGTCAGAGAGATGATGCCTACTATTGAGGATGTATGGAAAATTCTCCGGTTAAGGGTGACAGGTATAGCTGTAACTCTTAGGAGAGTGGAGAAGTACACGGATTCTATATTCCCATGCTAGGACACCTGCTAGCATGTGCTAACTATTCTATTATGTGACTGACATGGTTAAAGAACACAATTAGACAGTTCCCACAGAACTGTAAGTGGATCACCCTGTTACGACACACTCATGCCTATCTCCTGTATCTAGTCGGCTGTACAATTTTTGCGGATTCTACAAACGATACAATTCCTACATTATACTTACAATTTTTTGATAATATGGATGTTGCAAGTCAGTATGCATGAGATGCAGCTGCCCTAGTTTATTTGTTCCAGGCCTTGTCAAAGGTTGTTCGTCCTGATCATTAATACCTAAGTGGATCAACCACTCTTGTACTGGTAATGCTATTATGTTAATGTTTTGATAGATTTTTTAAAAGTTTTGATAGATATTTGGTTGTAATACTTAATTTTTATATATGCATTTCAATGCTGGGCATACGAGCACTTCAAATTGTTGCACTAAAATTCCAAAGACATCTTAGTATGGCTCCTTAGATCCCTCAGATGGGTTATTTCTAGAGAATAGGACAACTCTCACAACTTCGCTCTTGTGGGGTGCCAGGAAACCGATATCGCACGAATAAATGATAATAGAGAATAGTTTTCATTGACTTTGTTTATTTATATTTTAGGAAATTTTTTGTGCAAATTATTTACTATATAGAACCCCTACGATGATTTTCCTGATGTAGGAGATGAAACTGAGGACACAAATTATGGCCTTCTTGTTCAACAGACTGCTTTGTATCGCACGTACCTCATATGTGAACACATTTGTGAGGGCTACTTACCAGTTCGTGTGCTCCAACAATGTGGACTTCACCAAGGGACATCGGATGATCATTTGCAGTGGGAGAGGAGGAAGAGAAATGGGAAGAGGCCTGAGAACTGGCAAGGCGAGCCTTAACCTCTGATAAATAAGTGAAAGGACATGCTAGATTATATGTGTCAGGAAGCAAATGACATGTTCAATGGGAAGCCAAGACAAGAATATATCAAGTGGTAAAGGCTAAAGACTAGGCCCCTAATCCATAACCCATATAAAAAAAGTCCCTCAAGATTCACACCTCAAAGTTATCATGATGAAGATAGAATGGTAAGACTGTTTTAGAACTATCATTGTTTTATTTGTGCTACTTAAATTTTAGAAGTCTCAATGATATATTTTCATATGACTTGATGCAGCCTAGGGACATATGACATGCAGCATAGCTTGTATGTCAAGGTTACACTTCAAGGCATTGATACCTAATTGGGGAAGCATTAAAATCACTGAAATTATACGACCCAAAAGGTGAGACTCAAGTAGTTGGGCCACATGAAGAGGACGAGATGAGAAGGGATGAGGAGGCCTCTAAGGAAATGGAGTTAGATGGGGAGATGGAAGATATGGTTCCAGTATAGCACCCTTATCGACCAGATGAGAGACCAAGAAATACACAACCTATCCCCACACCGGTTCAATCGGAGGCGCCTAGATGGGAATTATGCTCTCGCGGAGTTAGCCAGGAAGAGAGCAGCTCAAATACAATACAATTTGAGTTGCCGCTAGTAGGGTCATAAGTGTAAACTTTGACAAAAAAATTCTCGATGATTTATATTTTCTATTGTTTTGTTAATCAAAATTGTTTAGGTAAAGAGACCATAGTGCCTATAGTGTTTACAAAGACTTTTTTCTCTCAAGTGCTAACCTATAGAATATTGATATATGTTACACTAGCTATGGAAGCATGTTTAGACATGATTAGATGTTGATAATGCATGTGTGTAATGCCTTTCCTGTAGGAAAGTTGGGTATTGTACTAATGTGGAAGATGGAGCTATTATTTTGTTATAATTATCTCTCATAAATTGGAATTATTATTTTTGTAACAAATTTCATAGTGTCTTAGTAAAATGAATTTATCGCGATGTATTAAAGTTTTTTTTTTGGCAGATATCTCAACATAATATCCCACCTTATATTTTCACCATTAAGATATTAAAGGAAAAAAAAATGTAGTAAAGTTTTTATTATAATTGGGATAGATGAATTCATTGATAATATAATGTATGTGATAATCTAAAAGCAAAATTATCACTTTGAAGTTGAGAAGAAATGCATGGCCACCTAAAATTGTTCTATAATGTCAAAAAATATGGCAAACTTGGAGCAATGTGAAGAAATGGAATAAGTAGCAATAGGATTTGAGGAATTCTGGTGTTTTAAGTACCATAATGACCTGGTTAAGCATTACGGTACTTTTAAAATCGTAATGCTTATTACGGTGTTTTAAGTACTGTAATGACCAGGTTAAGTACTACGATACTTTAAAGACCATAATGCTCAAATTTTCAATAGTTTTCTAGTAAGCTTTAAGGAATTATGGTGTTTTAAGCAATGTTATTAATTTAAGTTTACTTTTGCCGAAATGGCTAAGGCCTTCAGTTTTACCCACTCAACCAAAGAGATGTGAATAATTACCCCGAAACATGGTTTTTTATATCGAAATTTTATGTGTTTTGGAAAATAATACATATAATGTTGACACATGTTTTTTTAAAAGACTTTGTACGTATATAGAATGATAACATGCATCGGTCATTGACACTTTGTACAAAACTACAAACCAAGAAGGGTATGAGTTGGCTTAGGACTGAGATGATATATTGAATAGCAGTTCGAATTTTTTCGATGAGGTTTTCCCGAAAGACCTACCAATATTAAGTCACCGGATGTTGTCCGTCATATCAATATATGTCGGTATTATATTTTGATATATTTTTATTTTGTAACAACTTCTTTTATTGTTAAATTTTTTATTTTTATTTTTAAAATCCTATAAAATTATATAAATATCTATTTTAAAATTATATATTAAAAAAACTAAAAGTCTTTCCCCAATTTGCTGAAGCACCGAATTGCTTTATTTTTTAGACAAAACCGAAACAGGCTCCGAAGCGAACCTGACAACATTGGTTTTAAGTATAGTAATTACGGGGCTAGGCATTACGATATTTTAAAAACCGTAATGCTCATTACAGTGTTTTAAGTACCGTAATGACCTGGTTAAGCATTACAATACTTTAAAGACAGTAATGCTCAAATTTCTAGTAGTTTTTCAATAAACTTTAAGTAATTACGGTCTTTAAAATACCGTAATGACTGTGCTAAGCATTACAATACTTTAAAGACTGAAATGCTCAAATTTATAGTAGTTTCGCAGTAGTCTTTCAAGAATTATGGCCTTTTCAGTACCGTAATAACCGGGCTAAGCATTACGATATCATAATGAACGAGCTAAGCATTACGGTACTTTTTGAGATTTTTGTTATAGGCTTGAAATGAGAGATCTCAAAATTGAACATGCACTCCATATCATCCAAATCAACAACTTTAGACATTTCATAAATTGAACCAAAAAGCCATATCAACATGCACTACTGACCTCTTTACATCATGAAATGTACTGAAACACAAATTCAGAAGCAAAAAGGCATATCAAAAAATATCAAGTGGCATTTACATCATTTCATATATTTGATTTGTATGTCTTCCAGTTATAGCTCGCGATCAACGGCTACACTTAAGAGGCCTTATCTCTTTGTACACTGTTTGTCTGCATCGTTTCTTTGGACGCCCCATGGTTCATCTTGCATCTGACAGCAAATACTATTGCATAGATAATCTTTATATCAAGCATAGGGTGGAAGAGAAGGGAATATGCCATATGGTACATATCTATTGTACTATAAACACTATAAATTTTGTAACATCTTGATGCCTATGATCTTATGGTGGTGATCGCATCATTGCACGACAAACTAGTAACCTGCCACACCCGACAGCTACATATATATGTCATCTGATTAACAACATATTTCTTATCTGCATGGATCTCATACATACCATCATGTGCCTATCACTATATGAAGGAATTATCACTCCTCTCATTTATTACCTATTGGGCCTTTAATGTAAGTACGTCGCTCCATTCTAGGGACTTGACTATCTTCTTAGCAAATTTGCCTATGAGCTTAACCTTTAGGCATTCAGGGAGTTTAATGAGGGGCTTCTCTCAAGCCTTTAATATCCATTTGTTAAATGATTCAGAAATGTTCGATGTGAGATGATTGTATCTACATCTTTGAAAATATATGTTTGCCCAATATTTTGGATGTTGTGTCATGATCCAATCATAGGATTCAACATTTGCACTCCTAATCTTTGACATGAACTCATCGAACCTTAATATAGTCAATGCACATGCCACTTTCCAATAAAGTCTTGTGAGTGCCAAATTTCTAAATTCACTGTTGAAGTTATCGGAAAGGTGACATATACAACACCTCTGCTCACCGGTTGGCAATACTTCTTCAATTATAGCTTGCAACCATTTCTGACAATCTGAAACAATAGTTAAAGCTGACAAATCATGCATCTCCTCAAACTACTCGTTGAGAAGCTCTAGAAACTAAGTCCAACTTGGTAGAGTTTCACTCTCAACCATTGCATATGCTATGGGAAATATACTTTCATTTACATCTACTCAATTGCGACCAATAGTATCCCTATGTATCTTCCCTTAAAAAAAGTATCATCTAGTCCCATCAGTGACTTGCAGCCATACATAAAATCATATAAACATGGACGATTAACTATAAACACACGCTTAAACTTATCATAATCATCTGTCTAAATAATCTTTAGGGTTTCAGGGTTAGTGATTTGGATCTTATGCAGGTACTTGGCGAGATCCTCATACACCTTCACATGGGAACCGTTATTTATCTCTTGTGCAACCTCTTTGCCCCACCATGCTTGTTGATAAGATAGTATGCCACCGTGATCACATTGTTCATTATTAATAACATCTCAAGGTGTTAGATTTGGCATATCACTCAAACAGTCTTTGATCTTATTTTTCACCCAGTGTACTTGAGCAAGCGGTTGATATACCCTGCCTATTGCGTCGGTACAGAAGTGCACGTTTACAAAGTTACTCACCCTAAAGAAGTTTATTGTATTAACCATCTAACATAGCACTCACCATGAGCACCCATCTGCAGCACACCTCGCCCATACACGTCTCTCCTTGCTTTACAAACTTCATATTTAACTTTTGTAATATGACATAATCAATAACGTGACTACGGCATGCCTGCACGTCATAAAAAAGCTGACCATGTCAAAGTACAATTCGTAATGGTCAATCCTGATGGGGCTTTTCATCATATCAATGTCGTCGATATGATGCTTGATTTTTTAATCATGTTCACCTTCTACGCCTATGTCAATATCACCTTCACTCTGAATTACTTACTTTGGTCGGGTACCGCTGTTGAAAAAATATTATAAGAACAAGTGAGAATTATCGTAACCTATAGCATTTGCACAAAATATATTGTCAAATAAAGAACTAATGAATTTCATTGCAAACTTCTTTCATGGTCAATCTTGATGGACCATTATGAGGCATTGTTGGTAGTCAATATTCAGTGGAGACTCAATAGGTTTGTTTGATATACAATACCTAGCAAAGAGAGAATACTATTCATTAATCGTCGATACGTAGCATATTCCAGTTACTTGGGGTAACCATGGGTCAATATACCTAATAGTCATGATACTTGGAGCATAATTTGTTACTTTTGACACGTGAGTCTTTAATTGGTCTAAGAATGGGATCCCCCTAAAAAAATGTAACCTTCAGGGCCCCAACATAATAGAAAAATACGTCTATCATTAGAATTCTTCTTGAAAGAACCAAAGTGTAAAGCGATGTTCACTCTATCATCACCCATTATTAGTGCATGCAAACCTAATCACTACTGAGATCTCCAATTTCAAATAGAAACAAATATGCAATGAAATTTTTTGGGATATGTTGGGTGTACTTTTAGTCACATATAAGACTAGATACTTTTAATCACCTCAATAAATATTGAAGTGATTATAAGACAAAAGTTCTAATGCACGTCTGATAAATGTATTAATGGTGGATAGACTTGATAAGCTTAAAACCCTGAATATATGCCTTGTGTTAATTATGCTTCTAACCATTATATGAGGCTAAATGTGTTTTAACCTACTATTGATAAAGACATCGATATGGAAAGTGCAAGTGCTTAACCAACGCTCGATAAAGGTATTAATAAAAGCATGAGTTCCATAATAAACGCTGGATAAGCAGTTTTATAGCGAACCCTAGATAGGTTGTTTCATAGCGAACCTTAGATAACTGTCTTAACAGACGATCGATAAGAAATGAACATGGCTATTGATAACACCTGCTTAGATATGCCCTATGATATGATGATATGAAAGATACGATATGCTCAAAGTTCATCATTCAGAGGGTCTTGACTCATTAGTCGACCCCTATATGTCTTGACTTACGACCGATAAAGATATGATAACAATAGCTCGTCAGTTAAGCATGTTCAACTTTTAACTTAAAGATAAAGATAAAAGATATTAAAGCCATCTTATTGAGAGACAGGTTATATGATACATATACTTCTAATGCCTTTATATGCCTCTCCATGTGATACGTGGAGGAATATGATGTCGTTGATAATATATTTTCCTGATTCAATCGTCAGTTATGCATGAGCATCATGACGCAGGATATATGTTAAGAAATCATGAAAATGTTTCATTTTGGGACGAAACTTTGGGATATATATACTCTCATGACACATGGATTCATCTCCACTAGATCTTAGAGGAGTTTTGGATGAGATGTGATGTGACTTTTTTAATCCGTTGTTAGTTAAGAATACGAGGTTTTAATAAACCGAACATAATAAGAGAAACCTCGTCATATGTTAATATGTTGAGGTAATCCTTGAAGAAATACATGTTGAGACATGATATGTTTTAAAGTTCAAGAATGATATGCCTTTGACTGACAACGTAAAATTTGATGTTTTGAAATTAAGATGGGACTCGAGGACTCTATGTCTGAGGCATTATAACCCTCACCCTAAAGTTTCATACCAATAGGAAATGCCTTAACCCATTATCCGCATATCCCCGCATATAGTGCCTTAAAAGCTTTATGCTCCGTGCATTACAGTCAAGATGACACCCAATCACCAAAATTGAGATTTTTCTCTCGATATTAGGAATTTTCTCATGGGACTAGGACTATTGGATATGTGACTCAATGATTTATCACCCTTAAAAGGTGCAACATTTATTGATTTATATATTGGAAGTGGTTGCATCCGTAATCCACTAGTTATGCTGACACAGTTTCCAACAAAAACATGGTAACTTAGACGGACCATATCTCTCTTATCTGATCCATTTAAGGCAAGACTTGGACCATTATATTCGTCTTTGAGTCTTCTCTCGTTTCTACAAATTTCATGTTCAAAGGATTTATCATTAAGAATCGGTTGCATCTGCAATCTACTTGTAATATATTGGTTCAGCTGATGCAATTTCCAGCATAAATATGATAACTTTGACGGACAAGATCTCTCTCATCCGTTATCTATTTACGGTGAGACTTGGTATGCTTCGTCTCTGAGTCCTCTTTCATCCCTCCAAATTTAATTATCAATGGATCTACCATCTGAAAGCGGTTAAAGAAATACAAAGGCATGTAGAAACTGTGCTGCAGAAGTTTACATGACGATCGATAAAGAATAATATAATCCTTTTTTCTCACACAGTGTCCTTGTTAGATCTAGGATTTGTGAAGTTAAAATTGAATATTATGAAGATAAGCACTAAGTAAAATATGTGATTATCAGAAGACATATGTGCATGCATTCAAACTCATTCAAATTACATGATTATCATCTTTAAGATTAGAGTGTGAAGATAATGACACAAATCAACTAAATGGATGAAGACTAAAGATTTTTGTGATTATCAATTGATGT
>NW_006500340.1:3330581-3344412 GCF_000471905.2 Amborella trichopoda | reverse complement strand
TATCGAAAATGTTGATATTAGCCCACTAGCTCATATGAACATATGAGCCTAACGGCCCAGATTGAATCTGGGCCTATCTGACTGTCACGACCTTATTTCGTATCTAAATTTTAATGTTTTCTATACAAATCCAAATAACTTGAAATTTTATATGCCTATTCTTCTCATCAAGGTGCACCTAATAAAAATATTTAAAAAAATAATTCGTAATCATAAAATTATCCAAAATACCCCCAAAACTTTTTAGGGGTATTTTAATCAATTTATTTCTTATAAATTATTTTTTTGATATTTTTATAAGATTATCATATTTTTTAAAAACACACGCCTAAAATTTCAAATTTTTTAGATTTATAAAAAAATATTAAAATTTAAATATAAAATAAAGTCGTGACCGTCAGATCGGCCCAAATTCAATCTAGACCATTAGGCTCATATGAACTCATATGTTTATATAAGCTAGTAGGCTAATCTCAGCATTTTTCATATATATATTAGCCCACCAGCTCATATGAATATATGAGCCCAACCGCCTAGATTGAATAAGGGCCGATCTAACGATCACGGATGTCTGGTAGTGTTTGAATTATATTTTTTTTCTACAAATCCAAATCACTTGAAATTTTAGACGTCCATTATTCTCATTAAGCTCATTTAATAAAAATATAAAAACAAATATTCATGAAAATAAAAATGACCAAAATACCCCCCTGAAACTTTTCTAGGGTATTTTGATCAATTTATTTTATGAAAAATCTTTTTTTGACATTTTTCAAATATTCAGCTATTTTTTATGACCACACACTTAAAATTTCAAGTGATTTGAATATCTATAAAATAAAATAAAATTTAAGCACTACTGGACATCCGTGATCGTCTGATCGGCTCAGATTCAATCTGGGCCGTTGGGCTCATATGTTCATATGAGCTAGTGGGCTAACCCTAGCTTTTTCCTATATATATATATATATATATACCTCCTTCCTTGATAAAGAGGGGATTCGATTATTTTGGATTGGAATGATCGAATCAACGTGATAGTGTATTAGAGAGAAATAAATAGAGAGTAACTGAAATTACAATGCATTAAGAGGAAATACCATATATGACTGTTTTCTTATTCGTATATGAGATAGAGAAAAATATGTTGTAGTTTTTCACGCCCACTTGAAGCCCGATCTCGAAAAATAACATGTGATACCACAGTACCCATGTGTTTACGCTTAGATATACGGGCCCGTATACCCATTATATTGTTTCTATTTATGTATGACTGCATATTTTATTTTCTAAAGTCAATGTATAGGTTTGAATGCCTAAATCAAGGGTATTTGGCTTATTTTTCATTTTCCTCAGTTGATGTAAATTGTAATGTATTAAACATTTGAAACTTGTATGTTTCTAGATATGATATATAAAAACATGTGTTTCTATGATATGCAATGCATGGGCGAATTTGGCCCGAGTGCGATGTCCTCTGGTCTCTGTTTGGAGTCTAATGTTTGTTTAAATATTTTAATCAATATAAGCATCGCAATTTCGGAGCGTCCAAGAACAATGACACATTGGAAGATCGCAATGCATGTATAAATGTTTCCACATATTTATATGCAATGAAGAGGTTGCATTATAGAGAGACATGAGATTGCAATACAGATGCCACAATATAAATACAGATCTAAAACATATTTGTGCAATATTTTAAACAAAAAATTCCAATTGCCAACCCAATTACATTAAGTACCACTAAAAAAACAGCATAATATTTATTACAAAGTGTTGTAATTGCCATCCAAGGAAATATATAATTAAAAACTTGACGATTTTGATAACATAACAGTAAAATAGTGTTTATGTGTATATTTGATTCTCACGAATTGAGCAATAGCTCTCAGAGACCTCATTCAAAGATTGAGAAATAAAAGGAGATGATAGAAAATGGATGAGAGATTAGAGAGAGAGAGGAGGCTAAGGAAGAGAGAGAGAGAGAGAGAGAGAGAGAGAATAGGCTAAGGAAGAGAGGTGGGGTTAGAGAGAGTGGAATGGAAAGATAGGGTTTTAGGATGAAGAAAATCGTGGAAAGGAAAGAGAAAAGCGCGAGACTTTTAAGTTTAGAAATAATAACAATTGTTTTTTGCACCGTTGATATCATCCAATACGATTACGGTACTTTAAGTACCATAATACATGTCAACTTTATCACTTTAAGTCAGTTATAAGATACGATAGTATCACGGTCTTTATAGTAGCATAATAAGGATTCGAGTTATCGTGGCACTTAAAATGCTGTATAAAATGCGGTAGTCATTACAATACTTAAAGTACCACAATGCTAGGGAGGTAATGTTAGGGCTTCACGGTAATATGATTATCATGAAAGCTATTTTGTTTAAAAAATGCTAAAAATCAAAGAAAAAAAGTGTAGACGAGGTTTATAAAAGTTGAGGGTTTTTTCCCTAATTAATCAAAAATTAAGGTATATTTCTAATGATTTCCTTGAAAAAAAAAGAAATAGTATAAAAAGGTCATAATCAACTACCCAAAAAAAAAAGTCATAATCAACTTAATTGCTGGATGTGAAGTCTAATAGTTTGGAATGTGTCATAAAATTGAACAAGATATTTTTGCAGTTCAAACTCGGCAAATTCGCAGCCATTAGATTTTATATCTAACTAGTAAGAGTGATTGTAACCTCTTCGTAATAAGAGAATTAGGCTTATTGTATATTTTCCCCAAATATTTTGTAATGCCAAATCATTCATATTGCTAATAGAAATTCAACTTTTAGTTTTTTTTTCTCATACACGATTCAAAACAGGGTAAGCTTTTTGTGCTTCCCCTAATGCATAAAATTTATATGCTTCCCCTTATCCAACCGTCTACTATAAATGAACGACTAAAATTGACCCAATCATAATGTCACATCTCTACACTATTTTATTTAAATTTTTTTAATAAATATTTCTCATACCAAAATCTGGGTGTCCAATCCTCTCTTAAACTTGCACCGGTAAAAAATATAAAAAAATATTATCAATAAAATAAAATAACTAAAATGCCCCTAAAAGTTTTAGGGATATTTTGGTTATTGTATTTTATCTAAAATATTTTTTTAAGTGCGTCCCATTGAGATGATGGCATGTACCAAATTTCATATTCATATAATTGTAGAAAGAAAACTAAAAAAAAAATACTATAAGGTGAAGGATATAGATCAAACGATCAATGACTCACTAGATCTAAATTGGATGGCAGGATGGGGCCTTCAAAATAAGCCAAAAATGGTGTCAGTTTTCTCCAAGTCTATGTCATGAGTTATATTTTAAAACCTCAAGATCTGATCAGAAATCATACATCCAAATCAGATTTGTTGGTTGGGTCATCCCCCTGTTGAATTTCTTATTATCATTATCTTATTAATATTTTTTTCACTAATTAATTATTTATTTGTTTTGAATCTCACAGTGAGTGGGCTATCCAAAACCTTTTCCGGGGTACACAACATAAGGCACAATTTTGTTACATGAAAAAAATTAAGTTTATATAAGGTTTCAACCTTACAACGACTCAAAAATTCTACAAAATGAGTGTTTTGATGTTCAAGAACCCACCAATTGATTGTCTTGACATTAGATATGTGGATATAAAAAAATAATAATTAAAAGTCCTAAATTATAACAAGCCAACACATTGTTGTCAATAACGAAACTAAATATTCAAATAAATTTTAGATGTATACTTTACTTCTACAATATAAAGGAGACATCTTATACAAACCCCACTCTTTATACGTAGCCATGTAAAAGGAAACAAAGTGACATAGCGGAAGGGTCGTGTAGGTGCACCAAGGTCTTCCTCCAAAAAAAAAAGCGAAGGTTAATGTTGTTATAAAGAGAATACATGGTGGCAAATAAATTAAGGCTATTAATATTGTTTTTTGTTTTTTATATAAATAATATTGACATTTAATTTGGAGCGTCAAATCCTCTTATAAGCTCGCACCTAAGGAAAACTTTAAAAAAAAATTCCTGGTAAAATAAAAGGAAAAAGTTCATATAAGGATGATACCTTATAACGTAGAACTACGGATGCACCACAAAAATCCATCGGAAAAAATAGATTTAATATTGAAAAACCCTTTGATTGATCATCTCAACATTGAAATATATGACCATGAAAAATAAAAAGATTTTGAGTCTCAGAAATAATGCATTTTACAACATATTATCTACACTGTCCATTTTCAAGATTTTTATATGTTTATAGATCTACTTGATTTTAACCATTTTTAAAATTTAAAATGTTATAATTAGATATAAAAATATATTTTGAGATAATCCTAAGAACATTTTACATCAAAATTATATATCATGATAAAATTTGAAGGTGCACCTTACCTCTATACTTACGGATACATCCGTATGCCAACGACACCCAAAATAAAATGACGAATACGCCTTTAAACTATCCCAGTTATCCATTAAGATCAAAATGGTAAGAAGATTGACATATACAATTCTACACCTAATAGTGGATTTAAAGTTTCAAAAAATTACAATATTTTTTTTAAAATATAGGATTTGATTCTAAAAAGAAAGGGGGTGTTGCACTATGATTTTTTATTATTTTACTAAAAATATATAAATATTAAAAACCGGTCTAATGTCCGAGTGTATGTTGTCCAATACATTCATTTCGCAATCAACAATTACTGGCCTTTTTATTGAAGAAATACCTTACTTAAAAAAACAAAACAATGTACTCCATAAATAGTTCCTAGTGAATCTCCTTGTTTTTTCAATTAATTTTGCTTTTGTTGTTTTTATTTTTAATGCTTTCTCCTGGTAACTTTGATGAGCCATGCCCATTACATTTATGTTTTACACTTTTAAACATACATTGATATGAATTGTCCATTTCATTAACGATATTTCTTTTTAATTTTCAGTACCTTTTCAAAACAAACATGAGTTGAACAATTAATTTTTTAGCTTTTTAGGGGAAAAATCAATTATTTTTTTAGTTTTTTTTTTTAAAAATTAATCTCTTTAATTATTTTATTGGGTTTTTCAAACGTTTTGAAGAAATTTGTTAACCTACATTGATTTGTACTATTTTTAACATTCTCATACATGCATGGTTTGTGCTTGGATAATAAGATTTGCACGATAATATCTTTCATGGGGTTTTTTTCTTTTTATCTTTTATGGGAGTTATTATTATCACTATAATTTATCATGATTAAATAAATTTGAGAATAGGAAAAATTACGTAGATATCCATTTTAGTTTATATTAATATCAAATTATTGAATACTTTCCGTTATTACTGATATGTTCGTTTTTTTGGACTTTATAACAATTTTTTTAAAAAAGACGAAACTACCCATTTTTTGTTTTCAAATACCAAAGTCAAGCCAATTTTGGTTTTTGAAAAACTGAAAAATTTAAAATTTTTGGTTCTTTAATAACTAAAAATATTTTTCTCTTCCAAAACCGACAAGTTTCAAGCCATAAACCAAATGCCCACCTTTGTCAGTCTGCTATTCAAAACTCCACAATCATGGCCTCTCCGATTAGCAAATATGGTTTCAGAAATAAAGATTTCAAAGAGAGAGGGGGTCTCTCATCTTTCAAACCCCACAGCCATAGCTTCTCCGATTAGCAAAGATAGTTTGAGATAGATAGGTTTCAGGGAGAAAGGGGTTGAGAGAGAGAGAGTTTAAGAGACATAGAGAAGAGCTCTCTGAATTGCAAATGGTTTAAGAGAGAGAGATTTTGGGTAGAGAGGGGGTCTCTGATTGAGAGAGAGGGAGGGAGGGGTGGTCGAGAGAGATAAAGTTTTAGAAAAACAGAGAAGGGGTTCCAGAGAGGGAGTATTCGAGAGAATACCTAGAGGATCCACAAGAGAGAAATATTTTTCAATTTTTGAATAATCAGAAATTTAAATTTTTTGTTCTTCAAAACCGAAATTGGAGTAATTTCGATTTTGAAAAATTGAAAATAGGTAATTTTATCTTTTTAGCATAAAGTATTCGGTATTTTAGCAATAAAGAAAACTAAAACAGATATTTATGTAATTTTCCCTAATTTTTTTGAGATAAATGTTACCGGGAGTACTAATATGGGTTAGGTTTGTCCAAAATGTTAAATCCCTTAAATATTCCTCTTTAAAATTTCACATCCTCATTAGGATGCTCACTACTCTTAATTTTCTACGTGACCGCTTACTTATCTTAAAAAATTTGGGTTTTTCTTAATAGTTATTAATCCCTTAATAGATTAGGATTTTACTAGAAGCAATTTTTATAGATTTTCTCAATGTCTTGTTTTCACCGAAATATTCCTTCCTAGTGATAGATGTCTTATTTTATATACAAAACCAAATAATTGTCCCACATTTTCGTGACCCTAAGTCAAAATATCAATTTCTCACCGGGAGGCAAGTGCCATGTGAGAGGTTTGACATTCATAGCTGGAACTCAAAATGAAAAAGAAACCGATCGGGTCCAAACCTTCAAATTTTAGAGGGGCTTCTCAAAATGAAAAAGGAACCAGCCCAAACCTTCAAATTTTGGAGGGCCTCGGTTGGATCCTGATATGTTATGAGATCCGCGTCAGGCAGGGGCTAAATTTGATGGGACTCGGTTGATTCTCGATATATTACGAGATCTGAATAAGGCAGGGGCAAAATTCGATTCGGTTCGATCCTGATATATTACGAGATATGAATCAGGCGGGGGCTAAATTCAATTTAAATTGGGCGATTCTTAACTGAATTATCAATTTCCTTGACAAATCCTTGCACCTGATGGTTTATAGAAAACTTTTCATGTAAAAAAAACCACAGTGGCGCTTTTTTTTTGGGGTTGTTCGGTGATGGGAATGAAATTTGAGATACGCAACGTCTGAACGTTGCTGACCGACAACCAGTCCAGCCCCAGCCCAAGCCCAAGCCCAAGCCCAAGCCCTAAAACATAGTGGCACCTAAACGCAGCCCATTGTGCCTTTTCCACTTGGAATATTCCCCTTCACGACCACGTGTCACAAATTATCGGCTAGATTTCGATCTCAGAATTGCTCGCGCTCTTTTTTAACATTCCCATGCAAATACGCGCCTCTCCCTCTCAATTTTTGGGCATAAATTTTGCACTGCTCTAATGGCGAAAAATGTCAATGGCTTCACCATTTAGGGTTTTTGTTATTGAAATTATTTATCGTTTCAGTCATTTTTCATATGCTACCCTGCCCAAGGTCCTGTTTTAGATATAGTTGGGCAATTTTCTGCAATTTTTTGCCCTATTCGGTGTCCGATTTTCTCCTATGGACGACACTGGGACTGATGATTCTAGACCCCAATTTCTTTCGTCTCAAAATGCAGAGTTTCTCATAAATTCAGTCGATGCTTTTCTCTTCGACTGTGATGGTGAGTAAGAGGATTAAAAGTATCATTTTCTGTTTCTTTCTATTGTAGTAATGATTTGTTGTTGAACATTATTTATCAATGAACTTTTTGTATTGGTTTGTTTCATTATCTATGAGGATTCAGGAGTGACAAATTTTATGTGTTTGTTAGCTGCTTGAATGGTAGATTTTGAAATGAATCTACAAATGTTGCACTTTCAGTGAAAAGTAATGCATATTTCTTATGTATTTGCTGTGAAAGAGCATGAAAATATTATTTGGCTTGATTCCTGCAATTTTGCAGGTGTCATATGGAAGGGAGACACTCTTATAGATGGTGTCCCGGAAACATTAGAGATGCTTCGATCGAAGGTTTGTGGGTTTCAATATTTTAGTTTTCTAAAATAGAATGTATTTCTTATTATTTAAGTTGATTGTGTGCATCAGTTTCGTCATTTCCAGAATTTGATCATATTGATAAAGGATGGATTACTGGTGCTGTATTTTCCAATGATGCTACCTAGTTGTCCAACTGATTTTGTGCTCATTTGGTTGGCCATTATATTATTCGTGAAATGCTTGAAAAGTCAGTATGCCTCATATAAACTATAAAGTGTATGGATCGGACTTTTTTTCTTTTCTTTTTTTCTTCAGGTCATTCAAAAATTGATGATCTCTTTTCATGTACAGAGGTTATGATATGACCTGAAGTCAATTTTTGGCATTTCAAAACATGGAAATTTCAGTGTGACTTGCTTTTAGAAATGATGTCTTTATTTAAAAGAGTATTCAACTCCTTTTGACAGGGAAAGAAATTGGTATTTGTGACAAACAACTCAACAAAATCGAGAAAGCAATATGCGAAGAAGTTTCAAACGTTCGGCATTTCTGTGAATGAAGTAAATATCTGCTCAAGATCTTTTTCATTTCGTACCTCTAGAGTTTTGACTATATGTTAACTATCTGGTTGCCTCTTTTTCTGTCAATAGGAGGAAATTTTTTCTTCGTCTTTTGCAGCAGCAGCTTACCTTAAATCTATCAATTTTCCAAAAGAGAAGAAGGTCAGTTTATTTTGTGAATTCTTAATTGTATTTCATTCATCTTAGGATAGCATACACATTTTTTCCTAGAGGTTGATTCAACAAAAAATCATGACTCGTGTCCAAACCTCCAATTCGTCGTTCCCAATAGGGCCCAATTCACTTTGATAGCTTCGTGTCCAAACCACCCTGTGCAGAGGTCTCTTCACCTCCTTCCGACTAAGCAAATGACTCGAGACCTTTTCCCTCGATGGCATTCCTTCCTTACCCTTTCCATGTGTGTATAAATGTTGATATTTTTCTTGCATATATATGTTTGTGTACATGCATACATGAATAGGAGTATCCATTTGTATCTATCTCCTTCTGCACTCATACGGATTTTGTATTAGATATGAATTTGCAGCAAGTTATCTTCATATTCCTGTTGCCTCGCAGAATTGGTGCATAATATGTTTGTGCAGTATAAGACTGAATTTTGTGTTTGTGGGCTTTTATGGTTATGGGTACAACAAAACTAATATGATTTTTGAAACCTCCCAGTTGTGCTCCTAGTTCATAATGGTGCTCCATGTTCCTAGGCAATCCAAACCCTTGATAATATCTGAAACTACCGCCCTGCTAGCGGACTCTTTGCACTCAACATCCAGTAAACCCCATTATTGTTTCTGAATGGAATGTGTTTGGATGGTTACGATACTGCACCATGAGAAACGAATGCCATGATTAATGATAATATTATGAGAAAATTAATTAGATCTTAGATCCTTGTTATCTGCTTTGTTTTTTTTGTTAGATTGGCAAGCCTTGCATTTAGTTTCCATTTGAATGTTATGCAGTTTCAATGGAGCATATTGGATATTGGGATGGCGTACAATGGAACTGGCCATAATTGCCGATCTTTTGCTTGATAATAATTTTTCTCTGAGCATTGTTAGAATGACTTCTCTATGAACTCAATAGAACCTTTTCAGTATTGCATTAAAAAGAAAAATAACTTTTTCCGTATTGGTGAAGTAAGCCTTAATATGTGATGGATGTTTTCCAAAAGTTTGGATATTGTTGGTCATGTTTTATTAAGGGAGATGTATTGTTGCTCATGTTAATATTGCTTCCAGTAAGATTGTACACTTTTCTCTTTGTGATCTTCGATTGTGCATATTGTCAACCCTTCACAAGAATAGAAACATGCCTTTCCTTGGGCTTGTTGCCTCATTATCAATTTCTCCACTGCCTATGACAGAATAAGACCATTGCCTAGTTAACCCCTTTCTTTTCGCCACCCAAAAGCATGTTCCAAAATGGCCTTTCAATGGGTAAATCTGTTCACAAAGCATTGTTCCTAGAAATGCATCACATTATATTTCATTTTTTCTTCATATAAATTAGGTGGTGAGATGAAGCAAATAGCATACATGATTTGACAAAATTATTACTCTACAGGTTTATGTTATTGGTGAGGAAGGCATTTTGGAAGAATTGGAGCTTGTTGGTTATACATGCCTTGGAGGACCGGTAGGGCTAAAAAATTTACAGTGTAATCAACTCCCTTGGAGAAACTATGACAAGAAGCTTTCTTGTTTTCAATGTGATATTGGCAATTATTTTGCTCTATATCCAGACTTGTGTTTTCCATTCTAAAGAGCACAAAGGCTTTGAAGCTTGAACTGCACATAAAGATTTTATTATGCAAAACAATTCGCTTTCCAACACCCAAAAGAATTATGTTTCCATGCTTCTATGCACTAATGTCATTTGTCTGAGACAATTCCCACAGGCATTCTCTGTTGTCCTACTGAAAGATGTGATCATGTTTCACAAGTCCCACCGAAAAGCATTTTTGTTTGTTCTTACACTAAAGCTAAAATCATTTGAAATTGCTATAGTTTTTGTGGATAAATTTGATTTACCAAGCTGGATTTTAAGTTGACCATTTCGTTATTATTGATCTGGACTCTGTATCCATTGCAGGAAGATGGAAACAAAAGGATACAGCTCAATTCGAATTTCTTTTTCGAACACGATAAGGATGTATGATCTTGACCCCATAAGTTTTCTTAGTAGTTTTATCTGAAATGTCTGGTCAGTTCTAAGAATGAATCCCATATTCATGTTTTGACATATAATCCTCAAACCAACAGATAGGATTGACATGGGCATTTACTTTTTCCAGGTTGGAGCAGTTGTTGTTGGACTTGACCAGTATATAAACTATTATAAGCTCCAGTGAGATAGTTAGTCCTTTCCTTGCTTTCCTTTACACCTTTTCAAAATAGTTGTGAGAAAAGTGCTAAAAAACTTGCAGGCTTGTTCTGGAATCTTTAATCTGGACTTAATCTCAATTAAGATGGTTAAGTTGATTTCTAAATGGATAAACATGTTAGCATACTATAGAATACAGGTATAATTGATCAGGGGATTCAACATCGGCTTAGACTGGACTTGCCTCCTTTCATTTTCAATGTTCTTTGAAATTGTAAGAAAAAAATTAAATCAAATGTAATAAAAATAGGGAAAATGACTTTTAATGCCCTCTCAAAAATTTCGATTCCTATTAACCCCCTAGGTTAACCAAAATCCCTTGCACCCTCTCAAGTTTTAAACTTTGGGACCATTAGCCCCCTAATTATGTTTTTTTTTTTTTTTACAAATTTGATCTCTTTGTTTTACAAAATGCCAAACCCATACATTAGTCTTTCATATATTTCTTTAGGACTTGATATACAAATTTTATTAATGATAATAATTTATAATTATAATAATAACAATAATAACAATAATATATTAATTGTTAAGTATTTCATCTCTTATAGGTATTTTGACAAATTTTTTTAATAAATAAATAATAATAACGATTAACAATAGTAACAAATATCTGATTAATCATTTTTCAAGTTCAAATGATATTTGATATAATTGTAAAATAGGTCATAATATTATTATTATTATTTTTTTTTTTTCATATCTAAATTTATAGAGTGGGATCCACGGAGGTAAGATTGTTTTAAGCAACGGAAGAGAAAGGGAAGTGAGCATTTTGTAAAACAAAAAGATCAAATTTGTGAAAAATACAAAGAAAAAGATAATTAGGTGGCTATCAGTCCCAAAATTTTAAATTTGAGGGGATACAACGGATTTTGGTGACCCAAGGGGCTAATAGGGATGGAAGTTTCGGGGAGGGGGGTAATAGTCATTTTCCCTCAAAAATAAACAAAATAAAATGTAAAAATAAAAAAAATTGAAGAAGAAAAACTACATGCCAATGATGATAAAATATTGGAGAATGGAAACAAAATTAGAATCAAATTTATGAGAGTGGTGGAAATTGTTTTATATATCTACCATGGGACAATTGGCTGGTTATGAATGTTCTCTAAAGGCAGCAGGAACCTTGACTTAGTAAAATCTTTTTCTTTGTGTAAAAGAGGTGAACTCAGTGATAGGGAAATTTGAAATTATTTGGCCGGTCAAGACGAGCCAATTGGGCATAAGGTAATGTTGGAAATGATACTTATCCTCAAAAAACTTATGATGTTGATACGACTAGATGCCAATGAATAGTTGGTTGGCATGTACATTCTGTTGACATAAGGAAACTAAAGAAACATTGTGGTTAATTGTCTGATTTCTATAATATAATCCTTTAATTCTTATTGTATTTTCAACTCATTCAGTATTGCTTTAATAGGTATTTAAATTTCTAGCTTTTCGTTGGCAACATTATCATTTGATTTGCATAACAAATTAAAAACATTTTCAGTTAAAGAGATTTCAGGGATGAATATTTAGAGGGAGATATTCTAGGAAATTTGCAGAAAAAAATAAGAGCAGTGAGGAATTTGAAAGTCATACTCCTATTTATTTTGTCTTATGAGTAGATAAAGATTATTAGAGTAATTATTGAGAAATGGGATGCATCTCTTTCTGTATCTGTCATTGGACTTTCAAATTCGCAGGTATGGAACACTTTGTATACGTGAGAATTCAGGATGCCTGTTCATTGCGACGAATCGTGATGCCATTGGTCATCTTACGTCACAAGAATGGCCAGGTTATTTTCTCAAGTCCCTGCATCTTCATTTCAAGATCATAGCTTCTTGCAAAAGTGTCATTTGTGTCTGTGTGTGAATCCCAAAGGCAATGACTTATGGTTTAAGTATGCAAACTATCTGCCTTATCTAACTTTCAATGAATCTTCTTACTTAAGTAGATTATTCAAGTAGGAGGTACTGTAGTCTTCAGAATATAATTGAGATTTTTCAGACAGGACGGACCATTTATCTTGGGGTGTCAACAAGTAGGATTGGATTCAGGTTGGTCCAGGGATCAACCGAGACTCGGTCTGGTTGTAGCTGATTGGACCCAGTGGCTATGGTTGTGCCCAACGGACTAGGTTAGGTCCAAGCTAGTCCCAAACCCTACCTTACTACCAAGTCTATAACTTCTAGACTTGGATTTGACTCTCATGAGCCAAAACTTGGGCCTTAATCCTGATCTGGGTTTGGGTCAACCTGCCAGCCAGGGGTTCGGCATAACCCCATTGTCAGACCTAAATTTTACGTTGTCAATAACTGGATGAGAGTATTTGCTAGGTTTATCACTGTATATTTAAGTAATATTGGCGCTCTCTCTTGGAATTCAGGTGCTGGAACCATGGTAGCTGCGATATGTGGATCCACACAAAAGGAACCTATTGTTGTTGGGAAGCCTTCAACCTTCATGATGGACTTCTTGTTGGAGAGGTATGAGAGACCAATTAAAAGAACTTCTTATTTGCTTATTCAACTTTTCCAGCATAAAATTTGTTATTTTTCTTGTGGTGGTCGAACCTATAGAATGAATTTTTGATGTGAAACACTTGAATTTTGTCATGCCTGTCTGGTATAAATCTCTGATCTATGAAGTCAATGATTTCTAAAAGTTAGTGTGAAATGACTTCAGAAATTTACGATTATGATAGAAGAAAATGTTGCAAGACAAATCAGAATAGAAAAGATCAGCAAACTTCCAAATCGATCTCTAGTTTTTAATCTTCATGAAACTTAATCTGGACTTGCAAGGGATTTACCGCCACTCTCTTATCAATTCAGCCGACTGGTTGGCAGAGATTAATAAGCAAATAATCTAGAAGAATAGATGAGAAAAGGACAAAGTTGCACATGCTTATTTTGTTTCATAATTGCTTCTGATATCTAAATTTTCAAATGCCCATGCCCTATGCAGATTTCAAATTGATACTCCTAAGATGTGCATGGTCGGAGACAGGTTAGACACAGATATCCTCTTTGGTAAGAATGCTGGCTGCAAGACACTCCTCGTATTTTCAGGTAACTGTGAAACTTGTATTGAATGATATCATGCATCATGCCATCCCTCTCTCTCTCTCTC
>NW_006500340.1:3301720-3326349 GCF_000471905.2 Amborella trichopoda | reverse complement strand
CTCATTTTTCGATTTTTTTTTAACCGAAATGACATTCACGGTGCTCTTACTACCGTAATACATATCATTTTATACGGTATTTAAAATATCGAAGAAACTTCAAGTAATAGTACGGTATTTTAATTACCGTAAAACTCTGGCCATAACTGTGAAACCAATTACAGTACTTTAGGTATCGTAAAAACTAAAACCCATTATACAGCATTTGAAGTACTGTAAAAACTAATGCGTCTTATACGGCACTTAAAATGTCGTAAATACTTTTCTCATTTTGTTTATCTCTTCCATCTTTAATTCTTTTAATGTTTATGTACTCTTTTTCTCTCTAATTCTTTTTCATATTTATCTATTCTTTTTCTCTCTAATTCTTTTTTATTTCTTTTTTCTTTCACTACAATCTTATCATCGTTTCCTTAGATCATATCCTTTGTTTTGCATACCCATGTTTGATTACTCTCTAAGGAAACAATGATGAGATTGTAGAGAGAGAAATACAAGAAAAAAACAATAAAGAAAGAAAGAAGAGATAAATATTAAAAAGAATTAGAGAGAGAAATAATAAATAAACATAAAAATAATTAGAGATAAACAGAATGAGTAAAGGGATTACGGCATTTTAAGTGCCATATAACATGAGTTAGTGTTTATGGTACTTAAAATGCCATATAAAGGTTAGTCTAAGTTTATGGTACACAGTTTACGGTACTAAAAGTACCCTATAAAATTCCTTAAGTATTACAGTATTTAAAGTACCAAATAACATGCGCTAATTATTACGGTAATACAACTACTGCGAAAGTCATTTTGGTAAAAAAACAAAAAAACAAAAAAAGAGGAAAAATGATACAAACAAGATAAACCAAAATTTGTGGTTTTTTTTCATTTAAGGTGTATTTGCGATAATTTCTCAATAGGGAAACAATACTTGCAACCTAGAGGCTAATGGAATAGTACAAGCTCAATGGCTTAGATTGAATATGAGCTAATCATGATTGCATTTTGTAATAAATTATATTTTTTTTTTACAAATTCAAAACACTTGAAATTTGAATCAATGTAATAAAAATATCAAAAAAATAATTCGTAATAAATAAATTGACCAAAATACTCTCAATAATATCATGAGTATTTTGGTTGATTTATTTTTTACATATTATTTTTTAATATTTTTATTAGACACACCTTGATGAGAAAAATGGATATTTCAAATTTCATGTTATTTGGATTTATATAAATGCTAAAATTATATTACAAAATACAGTAGCGATCGTTAAATCGGCCTAGATTCAAATTGAATCGTTCGGTTCACACTATTTCATCACTTGGTGGGCTGCCCTTAGTTTTGTTAGATATATATATATATATATATGGAAGCATCTATGCAACGCTTATGGGTGAAATGCTACAGTGATTTCACCCATAGACCATTTAAAAAAATCGAATACATGTGTTTTTCGACCGCTACGAACATGTTAAGACCGTGGCAATCCAAAAATTCACGCGGAACCATAATGGACGATGCCGTCCATTGCGGGTCCATTCAATAAACCGCCACTGATAAGAAGGTCACAACTATTCTCACTCACTAGATGTCAATTTTGATGCCTTGGAGTGAGTAATAAAGTCCAAGAATTTCTTTTTTAAAAAATTCTCATTAATGACACCTTTACAACCACCCATCTATGAAATCTAAGAGACAAGAATGATTGTAATCTTCTTGTACAAAAAGTAAATGGTTATATATTAATAAGGAAAAAGTATATAAATAAACAATTTACTTTTAATGCTCCAGCAAGTGCTTTGAATTAATGAGCAATCCAACATTTGTGAACTACGGTCCAACCAAATTGTGTTTGAAATAAACATACCGATAGTGTACAATTTCGGTCCCGCAATACACAACTACAGTCCTATGTTTTCTTTTATTGAGATCCTCAAATAATTTGTTATGTACGGAAAGAGTATTTTCATCAAAAAAAGTGAACTTTTTGTATTGAAAAATATTTGCTATAACACTTGAGTTCGGAAAAAAATACGCTACAAAAATTAGGGTGAGTGTAAAGTACCTAGAAAGTCTATTTTTAGGGGTTTTATGCAATTTTCCCTAAAAGTAACCCCTGGTTGTAACGAATAAAAGAGCTACTTATGATAAAGAATCAACACGCACCTAATATTCAATAAAAAAGTAACGACTTAGAAATAAAATGTAAAATGCTTGGGGCATTTTTTAAAGATGACTTTATTTGAACACTCGCGAGAGATGAGTTATTTAATATCCTACACTTGTTCTAACTTTACTTGAAAATTCGAAAGATATATGATGACTTGGAATAGTTTCAAAAAGGCAAAATGCTAAATAGTTGATCTCTAATGAGCATTTTGATAGATGTCTTTTTTTAATACCGCTATTTATAAAAGATATAACATACATTCCCCTATATATATTTCTTGGATGAATATATTTAATTTATTAAAATAAACATACCTATGCTCAACAACTTCACATAAATATACCATCCTCATGATTCTTACACGAGACAGACCCTTGGATGAGTGCGTAACAAGAAAAAATGGGACCCACTTAGTTTGCTTGACTCTCTCAACTAAACCAATACCCAACAATCTGCTAACTTCAATTCATTGAATTTTTAGTAAAAATATCGATCTCTCAAGGGATCTAATGATTTTCACACCTTTTCAAATTCCACCCTGGGCAACACATTTTGCCACCCGTACTTTTGGGCAGATATAAAATAAAGAAAATTTATCAAAATAATATTAAGAGATCAACTATTACATGTTTTACCCATTTATTTTGATTTAATTTCAAAATACTCATAAGAATGCACATAGCCATGATTTGAGTGGTTGAACAATGATAAATCGTTAGTTTGTTGAAAAGATTGGCATATTTTGATCAGTTTCCCTAAAAAACATTTGTGGCAATACATTCTCAATGGAAACTCAAAATTTCATCGAACTAGAACACCAAGAAAAGTTTATACGCATATTTCCACATGTTAGGTCCAATGGATTATGCAGAAGCATCTATTTTGCTTTTCCAAGTACATATTGAATCAGCAACAACTATAAATTATCCATTGCATCCAACTATATGGGACCATGTAGAAGTACTACTCACCCAAATTCTTATGGGCGAGAGAGGTGGTCCAGATTGTATCCAAACTGTCAAAAGCAATCTGGACCGTCCCTCCAAGAATTCAAACAGGAAGTATGGCAGCTCAAAGTTATTTCCATACAAAAAGCCTCATGAGGCCTGTCATCAATGTGAAGTTACAACAATTGCTAAGACTCTTAAAGTTTGGATAACAAAGAGTGCATACAGTGAAAATTAAGTTTAGGTGAATGATGTATCCACAGAAAATGCTACATGAAAAAATATACCAAACAAAATTTGAGGGCTTGGAAAAACCCACAGAGCATATAAAAGCCTAAACGGGCCTTGATTAGAAGAACATAACAAGATTCATATTAGAAACAACGGAAAAGGGAAATGACATTCTACCGCAATAAAGGAAAAAAACATCAAAGAATATTAATGAGAAAAAATATCTATAGAAACCAGGTAATCCAGCAGTTTCTGTAAGACATTTGATTCATCCATACAAAGTTTGGGATTTCCCAGAGCTGCCACACTTTCCGTTGAAAAGTATCAAATTATGTCTTATATTAGAAATCATCTGCTAAATGCATAATTAACCAAGCCATGCAGGAAAGCATGCTAAATTGCAAATCTAAAAGATCCAAGAAAAGAAAAAAAAAAATCCAATTACAAAAACAAAAGAAAAACGAGAGACGAAGCAACCAACATCTCAGAGAGCAAAACCCCAAATGATAGTAATATTAATAATATCAACATTCGTAGAGACTAAACTGTGAGCCCAACCAATTTATGTTAAAACCACAGAATTTTGTACCCAAACACCAACAGAGAAAAAAAACACACATCCCACGACAGAGTTTAGACATTAAATATTATATATCTATTAGAGTAAAAATATCAAACAAAAAATGTTCTGCTCAATAATAACCTAAAGTGCAAGCCTCGACTGGCATCCTTGACAAGCTTAATTGATACAAAGCGAACTTCCATTGCTCACTAGTCAGTTCTACCTTGCATACGGATGGTATCGACCGCTGCCACTACCTCCATATCCTGCCCCCCTAGATCCATAGAAGCCACCACTTTCACCTCCATAACTAGCGGATGGGCCAGATGCATAGCTAGACCCAAGACTAGACCCACCACCAAACCCACCACTAAATCCCTCTCCACCTCTTCCATAGTCTCCCAATAAACCACTAGCACCATATCCTCCACCACCACCAAGGCCTCCACCATATGATCCTAGCCGACTAGAATAGCCAAGGGGAGAATCGTCCCTATAAGCACCTAAACCACTACTACCATAGCCTCCATTAAATTCACCACCACCACCAAATCCACCAAGTCTCTCTCCGATACCCGCCATCGACCTATAAGAAGAGGGTCCAAATCCACTAGCACCAAAACCACTAGCATAAGAGTCGCTGAATCCATAGGGACGAGCCCTGGTGTCACTAACAAAAGGTGGTTGTGGGGGTGGGTTTGAAGATTTCTTCGGTTCAGCCTTCCTGACTTCCACCTACAAGAAAAAACAATATTAACCTAGAACTATCTCATGGGCCAGCTACGTCTCAAGAATATCTATTGAACATGGATCCACTAAAAAATTTTAAACCTCAAGAATAGTGTAGGTAAATGCTAGTGAATTCTACGAGAACACAAAGGTGCAGCTGAGAACTATAACAATTAAAAAATAATAGAAGAGCTAGAACTAGAAATCACACTAAGGCTAATAACATGTATTTTTCTATTCAAAATGGATGATGTACCTATTTCACATTAGGACCATCAAAGTCTATGAATACCCCAATAAGAATCATTTATAAAAATATAATTACTAATTCAATTATTGCTATAAAGGTCTGATATAGCAAAAAAGAATTGCAGGCCCTCATAAATTCTAATAGAAGGGAACTAGCAATGCAGACCCTAGGAAAAGAGTGTCCAATCTACTCAAGAAACACCACAGGCTACAGGAAAATAAGAATTGCTAGTGGAGTCTGCAATAAAGAGGAGAAACTAGAAACTACATTAAAGTGCTAGTTCAGAATTCACCCCAAAACTAACCATGACATGTACATGAGCAAAATATACAGCAGTCTAATCCCTTCAACACAATATAGCACCTAGAAAAGTATGGCTTATACAAAGACAATTACAATGAAAGGTACAAAACCCCAACACTGCAAAAACCAATGGAACAAAACTGATACCATTACTGGCGATCACTATTATGCACAACAAATTGATCATTATATCACATGATGCTACAACCCAATCTTCCAAAGTTAAAAAACCCAAAACCCTCAACAGAAAGAAAAGAGATTCCAATGACTCTTAGAAAGAGTTGCAACTTGAATTCGCAACTTCAATTGGTACCTATATATCAGAGTACAGGATTGCCGTAGTAAAGATTCAAACTAAGAATCTAAGTAACCATGCAGAAGTACATAAAAAGCCAAACTAAAGATTCAGAATGAAATCCTTTAACAAAAATCAAGATTCATAATGAAATTACATAAAAGTCACCCTTTTGTATCTTCAGTTTAATTCAAACTAAAGCAACATCAATCAACCTAAAGATACACTAAAAAAATAGATGACAAATCCTAGTTAAAGTCATACTAAAGTCCACAGAAAGCAATTCTGAACATAGAAAGATCATGAAACCCAGCTCATTTTATAAATCAAAACCCGAGAATTGAAGCTTTGCCGACAGGTTCCAGTATAACAGAAACATTGGACTTCTATCAGTAAGACCCATTTCTTCCAAATAGATCCATATTAAGCCATAATAGAGACCACACCACATACAAAAGATCCAAACGAAAACCATATGAACGAATCAATAGATACAAAAGGAAATAACTAGAAGACATAAAAAGCCATACTGAAGTCCAAACAAAGTCATAAAGTCCATCTGTCCCTAAAAAAGCGATCCTAAAGATTCAAACAAAGTAAATAGTAACCATGCTAAAGTACATACGATGCCATACTAAAGACTCAAAGTGAAATCCATATAACCAGGCTAAAATCCATAAAAAGCTGCACTAAAGATTCAAACTAAAGCCATATGAATCGTACTAGAAATTAAAAAGAAATTGTTTGCTGAAAGTTAAATGGCAAAACCTAGATCGAAAACCATACAAAAATCCATGGAAACCATACAAACCATACAAAAGAACTGAAGACTCGACAAAATCCATACAGAACAATGTTAATAGAGAAATAGATCAGGTTTCAGAAAAAAGCATTCAGTCATCTAGAAACTCTTAGTTCTCATCTTCTTTGTGAGCACCCACAAATAGTACTCTTCGACCTTGTTAATAATTAAATTACTACATTACAAAAAGAAAATCCATCATTAATCAAAACATCATAGAAGTGCTTTGAGAATGGAAGATTAACTCGAAATTGGACTACAAAATTGCACCAATAATAACATTAAGAATTACACCCCAAACGGTCATACCAACAAGATGAAACCTTTAAGACAAGTAGAATTGTCCCTCCATCCACGGGACAATGAAAGATGTAGAACTACTGGCTGTTGTACACATCGGTTCATAATTACTAATTCTATCATGTATAATAAATATGGTATAATAAATACATCAAAGAAACAAGTACTTAAAAAGCTATTTATAAAGTTTTCCTTTTCATATGGTAACAAATCCCAAAGCCAGTTTGGCACCAAAATCAAAGCCAATGCAATTATCAGAAGCAAGGAAATATGGTCCTAATCGAGTACTCTGTCACATGCGCTAAGGGCCAACTTGAGCGGAAAGTGAACAAAAGAATGACCAAAAATATTCCAAGCCATCTTACAGAGTGCATGCTAGAATGCTACATCATATTTCCACCAACCTAAAAAGGTCTAATTTCCATATCTTCTTAAAGAAGCACATCATCATCTAAATATTCCAAATCTAATTTCTTAGGACAAGCAATTAAAGTACTATGCCACCTATGTTGAAGGCCAACTCTGAGGGGCAGTGAACAAAGGAACAGCCAAATTTCCTAGGCCATCTTAGAGAATATAAGATCAGTGTTTCAAAAAATGGATCGGAAGAGTGGATCATCCACCCACCAATCCAGATTTGGATCAACCTGATTGGCGATCTGCACAAGATCAGTGATTTGGAACTTTCATTTATAAAAAGGCTGAAAATTAAGGATATATTTAAAAAAATGTGCTTTATATAGCACTAATCATTGATGGCCTAGCGGTAGGACATCCTATCCCTTTCCAAAAAGATAGTTGTTCGAACCCCATGCATGTAACTTGCCTTCTAAAGCTTTAAAAGAGAATAAATCTTGAACGCAATGTTTATATATATATATCTTTAGATTTTAAAGAGGGACGGGGTGGAAGGGAATCATATCGCCAACGTCCCCCACAGAGATTAAAACACCAGAGGTCTAACCAACAAGACCTCTTATGTTGTTAAAAAGATTACATATTATATACAAAAATTAATGAATCGCCCATACTGAACGAGAACTGACATGATCATCGGTGATTCCATATCTAGATCGACGATTTCTAATCCGAATCAATGATTATTGAAACATTGTGTAAGATAGATCGTTGCGATTTATTTCTACCAACCTAAATGTCAAACTTCTCATCTTCTTCTCAAGGGAGAACATTATTTTTCAAATAGTGATCCATTATTGATTGAGTAGAGTGATCGATCATACTGTGAATGAGAAATATGTCAAAGCAGTGCATAAATACCCAGATCAGTCGAGTGAACCAGCCATCTGAAAATCCTGTTCAGATCGGGGCAAATCACAAATCCAAATCGACAAACCAGACTGATTCTCCAATGTGAGAATCGATCCAAAAAATAAAGAAATTAAAAAAAAAAAGGAAAACAAAAATTAATAGTAAAAAATAACTTTGCTCAGTTCCCATCACTATGTAAGATAGATTATTGCAATATATTTCTACCCACCTAAATGTCAAACTTCTCATTTCCTTCTCAAGGGAGTACATCATCTTTCAAATAGTGATCCATTATTAATTTCTGAGAGTGATTGGTCATACTACGAATGAGAAATATGTCAATACAGTGCTTAAAAACCCGAATTAGTCAAGTGAACCGACCATCCGAAAATCCGGTTCAAGTCGGCAAATCACCAATCCAGATCGACAAACTAGACTGATACTCTAGTGTGAAAATTGGTCCAAAGAATAAAGAAATTGAAAAAAAGAAAAGAAAAAAGGAAAATAACAATAATAAAGAACTTTGCCCAGCTCCCAAACAAAACCAGGCGGTTCCAAGAGAATTGGGTCAGTCTCACCGTTTCTTGATCAGATTAGCGATTCTCAATCCAAATCACCAGTTTTTTAAACATTGATTCAAAATCACGAAGCCTTCATTTCCTTAACAATCAAAGAACCTAAGCTCCCAACACCGACACTCTTTCTATGCTACAAGAAGACGATTGCCTTAAACCAACATATTATCCATATAGATTATAAAGAAGTGTTTCAAAAATCTCTGACCAGAATCGAAGATCATCGATCCAGATCGAGAATCACCGGTGACCATGCTAGTTCTCGAACGATACTTGCAATTTATTGATTCATATATATAATATGATATGTTTTTTAACAAACAACTTAAAAGGCCTTGTTCGCTAGACCTTCTTTGTTTGATCTCTCTTTAGAGGACATTAGGGGTTCCATGCCCTCGTCCCTCCCCTCCCTCTTCTAGAATCTAAAGAGGTATATTTTCTTTAAACACAAGGCTCAAGAAGTAATAATTTTTAGTATTAGAAGGCAAGTCACATGCATAGCGCTCGAAGCTCTATCCTCTTGAAAAAGGATAGGATGTCCCACCACTTATACAAAACACAAATTGTTAAATTCCATTAACTTTTAGCTTTTAAATAAAAAGAAAACACATTCTGAATCATCGATCCAACCGATCCAAATAATTGATTTGGCCGATCAAGATCGGAATTGGTGGGTGGAGTATCCACCCAACCGATTCATTTTTTAAAATACACAATTTTAACATGCTTACCACGTCGCTCACAATATGCCCTAAGAAGCACAATACTCAAGAAGTAATATGCAGAGAGAATCCATAACAACTGCATTTACCATAATCAAATTACAATCGGCCCAATATATGTTAAGTTTCATTGCATCACCAAAGTTACGGATCTGATGGATTCATTTCAATTGTTAGCATCATCCATCAACATGTATTGGACATGACAAATTTCCCAGCATCCATAAATAAGTACGGGATATCAACAAAAATTGTAAAAAACTTACAAATCAATTTAGTCTCAATCCAATCACCTGCATGTGGAACATAACATCGTAATCACGTGCAAATAGAGTATTCCACTTTGTCGGAACATCCAAAACTAAATCCTTCTCACTCAGCACATCGAATTTTACAACTAATCGGTGTAAAATTGTAAAGTATGTAAGAGCATACCCATCTTGCTTCATATATCCAATAAACACACACAACAATTAATAGCGGCACATGAGAAGGCTTAAGTTTGTCCCTACAAAATTCGAACCTGACATTTGGGATTCTTGCATCAAAGAACTTTATAAGTAAGGACTTATTTGAATTACAAGTGATCTTTCTCATAGTGCTCCATCTACATCTGGTTAGATTAAACCTCAAGAGATTATTTGGAAATTTCTAGAAGTTCTTATTGATCATCATCATCATCAGAGCCTTTTCCCAACTAATTGGGTCAGCTACACGAATCCTGGTCGACCATTCTGCTTTATTAAGGGTCATACCCACAGTGAGTGCCATAAGTCCCTATATCTTTTCTTACTACTTCCAACCACATCCTTTTGGGTCTACCCCTTGATCTTTTTTTAGACTTCCACCTTAGTTTCTAGAAGTTCTTGTTGATGCTACTTGTAAAATCCGTAGTCAAATATTTTACTTTGAATCTTTACATTGAACACGGAAGACATTATCTGTCCAGATGAAACTGTAAGATCCTGGGTACAAACCGAAGCTTGTAGAGTATTATTTCTTAAAAATTTATTGTGACAAAAGTAATGCACCCTCTTCTAACAATGAAAACGAAATAGTTCAAGTTCTGCACAGGACAATAAAGCGAAAAGCAAGCTTCACCAAGGTGATTGACCAATTTTTTATTCAAAGTTCTATTGCCATCCTAAAAAATAAAACTCTAACCACTATTCGAAAGATGATGCGTTTCCTAAAGAAAAAGATGGGAACTTGAGCATTCTAGGTTGGTGGAAACATAAAGCAGCAACCCATCCTACATTCTCTAAGACGGTCCAGATATTTTGGCTATTGTTATCCATCATTCTCTCAGTATTGATATTTTTGCACCTCATTACGGAGGGTTAAATTTTAGCGCAAGAATGGCTTTGAGATCACCACCATGAAGGTAAAACAATATTCCAAATTGTAAGCACTTATTTTTTGATATAAATATCATGCATTTCTCTATTAGTAATTACCAATTAATACATGTATCGCAGCCGACAGCACAACATCCTACATTGACTCGAAGTTGAAGGGATGATTGTGTTTGGTGTGAGCATTTTGAGTATAGTTCTTACTTATTTTACATGTGCAATTCTTTAGCCTTTCCATCTTTCTAGTTGATTTCCATTCTCAAATCACTCGCAACGACAATTTTTGTTTAATTATAGATTTTTGGTTTGTAATGAGAGATTTAATTATTGACAAGGTTAATTTGTTGAAAAAAATAGGACATTGTGTGAGTATTACCATTGACTTATGGCATCTAATCAATCATTTGAAGATATTGCGCCACACAACACACCTACATAGATAATGACTGAATATTAAGAAGAGGGATTGTCTACTATAGAACCCGTATAACATGTTCCCTTGAAAGCATATTGTACAACAACTCCCTTGGGCAACTTAGCTACTGGGGAGATGTTGTTCGTAGTCAAAATTTTGGAATCCATCTAAGTATCACTAGATTATTTTCCAAAGATAAAAAAGTTGGGATTTTGAGGTCTTGTACATCTAGATCTTTCCCTCCAAAAATTGGACAGTTCTTGCAATCTTGGGACGTCATTTTCTTTAGGCACATAAAGGTTGGGAGCTTCCCCCCCCCCACCCCCCCCCCCCCCCCCCCTTCCCCCCCCTTAAGGATGATCGTTCGGTTCTAGAGATTACGTTTCACAAAAATCTCCCAACCTAGGTGCCAAGATCTTGCTCTGACACTCCAGCATAGGGATCTAAATTATCATCATCATCAAAGCTTTTTCCCAACTAATTGAGGACAGCTACACGAATCCTGGTCCACCATTCTTATTTTATATTCCAGACTCATGAGAAGTTTCGGCAAAATTTTATACGTTGGCTGCCTACCTAACACAACCCACACCCCTTACCCTGTCTTGGGATGGGGTAAGCAAAAGTTTAAGGTCCTCACCCTTCGTAGACCAAGGATAGGGACCTAAATGAAATCACGATTTTCAAATTTTAGGATCTTGATCAGCACTTTTGGAGATCGCTCCTGGCCGCTGAAAGGAGTAACAAGAGACCAATAAGATGATTCATTTCGATCTTATGTGTCTCCCTCTTTCTCTCTATCACATATAGATGTTATGTAAGTAAATTGTGAATGAAGGAGCTTTGGAGGTTGTCAAGTGTAAAATTGTAAATAAAAAAAACATTATCAATAAAAAATCAGCTCCATTGTATTTTCAGCAGATTAACCAATGCGCCTCATCATAATTTTTTATTTATTGCATTGTGTAGTAGTTTTTTACATAAGTTGCACCTCAAAGAAATACAATTGATTGACTAATTAATGTTTTGTTGAGTATTTTTTGTGCCCATTTTTTACTGTATTTTGCGGGATTACCAATTCGTTTGCTTTTCAATAAAAATTGTAATTTTTCAAAATTTTAATTAATATTTTGTGGGATTACCAATTCTTTTGCTTTTTAATAAAAATTGTAATTTTTCACAATTTTAATTTATTAATTACATAATTCAACAGAATTTTTTCCTAACCCAATGGAGCTTCTAGCACGTCACAATCCGACTTCCACTCCACTTGCAACAACTTGAGTATGTGTTTTTCGCAAAAAAAGAGGAAAAAGGAGGAGAGAAAAAATGAAGGGGGTTATAGAAGGTATAGTCTATGGATCATAGATATTTGGGTTTCATATAGATTTTTATTGCAATTATAGCATACAGTTAGGTACTCCTGGGAACAGTCCAAAAGAAAATCGAACCCAATTTGCCAGGCCAAGGCCCGAAAATGGGACTTAGAATCTGGCCAAACCCAACCTGAAGCGAAGCCCAGCCTAAAATCCAAAGCCTGACCTGCCCATTTGGTAGCCCTACATAAAAGTAAAGTCCGTTTACAGTGCAGCAAGGGTAGCACCATAAAACCATGCAGCCATACCTCGAACTCCAGTTTTTTGATAGAATGAAGACCCTTAAGAAACCTCCAAACAATTTATGAATCCTTCTCCAACCCAAAATTGTTGATTTGAAGCACTCGTCAAGCTCCAAACCCACGAGACTACCACCCAATAGAAGGGATAGTTCAAATCTGATTTTGACATTGTATTGGGGATTAACCATTTTCAAGCCTCCAGATCCAATTTAAAAAAAAAAAGACCTCAGAGAGGAGTGTAATGATTTAGAGCTTTGGTCATCAATCGACACCCATTCAAAACAAGGTATAAGAGAAGCCACCCGACAGCTCAGGATGCATCCACAGTAGCATCAAACCATTTTCCAAAAGAGTAACAACATCATAAATTCTAGTACAAAGTAAAAGCACACGAGTAGGCTCTAGCATTAGCTAAAAAGGAGGGACAAGAAATTAGATACAGAAAACTACTTGAAAGAATCATCCAAACATCAATAAAGTACAGACAACACATAACAAGGAAAGGAAACAACATAACAGAGAAGAATGGCCTATTAAATGAACAATGATATACAAGAAATACCATGGACTCCTAGATGTTTTCTTCTGTTTTTTTTAAAGAGAAAGCCCCAACCTTGTGACTTCTACAACAAAGTGGGTACGACATTAACATAACATTATCATAGCCAACCTTGTAATTATGGTACCATGATGAACCTCCATAATAAAGCAAAACTAGAAACCATTTAAACACAACGCGGGAGACAAAAATATATGTAAAATTTTATTTTTTCCAATTAAATATGCTGAAGGACCATAGCACCCACAATAAAATGTGAAGAATAGAGACACTTTGGTAAGCATAATATACCCAACTTGTATTGTTGTATTTTTGTTTAGATAAGCACAGAGACTCACTCACCTGAGTATCTCCAAAGTCTATCATATTGCCCTTGGCTACAAGGTCATCTACAACTTTTTCACTATCAAAGATTATAAACCCAAAACCCCGAGAACGATTGGTTGAATGGTCACGAATGATCTGGTGGTCCACTACTTTCCCATATTTGGAGAAGAAGTTCTTGAACTCATCTAGTATATGGGAGAAACAATAGGGGGAAAAAAGTGATCAGGCTAGGCAGCAATAAAAATGATGGGCAAGAAACAACTAAAAATAGATACTACTAAGAGTTCTACCATTTTAAGAAATTTGGTGATCAGAGAATAAAACTAACAAGACCAAATGACTACCTTCTGTAACATTTGTAGGGACTCCACCAACAAAAATCTTCTTTGTCTTAAAAACCTTAGATTGCAAAGTTCCCTTTGGAATTGTTCTTTTTATTTCCACCTGAAAGGCCATGTTCCAGTCTAAGAACCCCAAACTTCAAATATATACATCTTCATCAAGAAAATAAAGAACAATAAAACCACATAAAGAACAACATTTTTACACTAATATCTTTAATGCACATTATTAGCGAAGCCTTGAATATTTTGATCCACCTCTCTGGAAGCTACATATACTTTAAGGCCTTCTCTGAAATTTTTTTGCACATTTCTTTCTATTGAAATCCAGTGCTGTTATAATTTACTGATATTATTTACCAAAATATTTCGCCCACACATAGTACACAATAACATAAAAAGGCCTCTATTTCTCCTAATAGTAGGAATTAAACAGAAATCATTTGTTTGACGAAGAGTCTATGCTATTTTCATAATTTCAAGCAACATAAGACACTAAAACTTCATTGTATTGTTCAGACCACGAGTACTTGTGTACAAAAACCAAACTGTTCATACCAATGTAAGTTGACATTTTGAGACTGATTTCTTGGGCATTTGTGAATAACATTTCACAGATTAGATTCCACATTTCATGAGGACTACTCAAACGAATGAGAAAGTGATATTCAAAATTCCAAGTGCAATTTTAGCACAGTAGTTTCCATAATTTGTACAGAAAAATGAGAAAACTGAGAATGGAGGTAATTGTGCATCGCTTGATAGAGGAAACAATAATTTCAAATGACTTCAGCACTTGGCAGGAGCTCCACCAGTAAAAGTTTGAAATTCTAGGTAACATAAAAAAAGGAGGAGATTCATCCAAGAGAAGGGCATGGCCACACAAGCTAAAATTCATACTCATCTCCAGGATTTTAAATAGTGCTCCATTTATTTTTTTTTACTAACAAAGAAAGAGACAACTTCCATTCTCACTAGCAGTCTACCATTATTTTCGTTTTGAATGTGTAAAAGTAATATTACTGTTTGAAACACCAATAATGAGAGGAAAAGAGGATTCCAATATCTATATTACATTATTAAGACAAACTTACGAGGTAGACATGCCTCAAGAATAAGAAGGGATACCCTTGGAGAGAATTTAAGGCAATTAAGCTCTTAAAAAAAAATAGTTGGGTTATGTGTGTTGCACGAAGGAATGAAATAAGCAATCACATAAATGAAATAAGCAATCACATAAATGAAATATACAATCACATAAATAATAGTGTAAATATGCAATACAGAGTATTAAAAACATTCGGTTAAAATAATCACATAAATATGTGACGTGAGAATACATTGATATGCAATTTGCGATCATGTAAATGATCACGTGATTTTACAATAGGAGTGTGCAGCGTTCCAAAAAGTGGACCGCCCAGCGCATGGGCAGCCCGCCTAGGTGGATCTGGAGGCCTGGGCGCATTGCTCATGCCTAGGTGCCCAAAAAAAGCGATGATCCCTAGGTGCTCAGGTTAAGCGCCCCGCTCAGGAGCGAAAATTGCTTTCGGTGGGGCATTTTTTGTCCATTTGTTTTATACTAAAGGGCCAAAAATGGGGGTTTTAGGTCTATTTGAAACCTAAAACTTATTGGAGCCCATTTTAGAGAGAGAAAACCCCCAAAAAATTAGTTTTCTGGTGATTTCTTTAAGATCGAAGGGTTTCTCAAAGTTATGAGAAATTGATCAAAACAGCACTCATTGATATTAGATTTAATTTTTTATGTTTTATAAATCTATTGGGGTTTTTTTAAGAAGATTTTGAGTCCTTAGAGCGATATTTGAGGTGGAAATTTGGAGATTGAGCAATCAAACTCAAAATAAGTGCTTTTTTTTATTGCTTGTATAAATTGCATTATTTTGAGATGTCTTCTTCGGGATCTAATAGGAGTGGTGATCCCCGTTGGAAATATGATTACGACCCAGATCCTAATGATAAAAATTGCATCTTATGTGATGCAATTTTTGTGAGAAGGATACAAAAGGGGGTATAAACCGGTTCAAGAAACATCTTGAATTATGATGATGATGATAGTGATGAGGATGGGATTGGAAAGGGATGTCAAGAGGTAGAAGTAGAACAATCCATAATTAGGGGAAAGGGAAAGGGAGTTGTAATTGCTTCTGGGTCTGGTTCTGGGAGTAAGAAGCCTCGGGTTAAAGGCCCTATGGATAGTTTTTTGCCTCGGCCTGACCCTAAGGTTGCAGGAGAGAAAACAAAGAAGCAAACCACCATTGAAAATAAAATGAAGAAAGAAGAGAGATAGAATTGCTTATCACATTGCTACATGGTTTTATGAGGCGAGCATTCCTTTCAATACCGCTCGCTTAAGCAGCTTCTATGCTGCAGTAGAGGCAATTGGCCAATTTGGGCCTGGGATGAAACCCCCAACCCCATACGAGCTTTCAGAGTTTCTTTTGAAAAAGGCGGTGAGTGTCACAAAAGAAGCTGTAGAAGTTAAGCAGGATGCATGGGCTCAGTATGAGGCTTCTATTATGACTAATGCTTGGAGTGATAGGAAGAGAAGAAGTCAGATGAATTTGCTTGTGAATTGTCCTTTAGGGACTCTTTTTTTAGGTCTATTGATGCCTCTGATCATATCCATGATGCCCATTACACATTCCAAGTTTTATAAAAGGGAATCAAAGAGATTGGGGAGCATCATGTTGTACAGGTTGTCACAACAATGTTGCTACTAATGTTGTTGCAGCTAATTTGTTGCGCATAGTTTATCCTAGAATCATTTGGACACCATGTGCAACACCTTGCATAAACCTCATGCTTGAAGCTCTTGGCGGTTTAATCGACATATCAGGTGTAGTGAAGAAGGCAAACTCAGTTACAAATTTCATTCATGGCCACCATCTCACCCTTAGCATGATGCGTTGATTTACAAAGACGAACAAGGTTGTGAGGCCTGGGGTTACGAGATTTGAGACCTGGTACTTATGCCTAGATAACAAACATTCGAAGAGAGTGCAATTGAGGCAGATGTTTACCTTGGATGACTAGAGAGCATGCAAGTGGTCCAAGGATCAGGTTGGGAAGGAGAGAGATATTATCCTTTTTCTGGGCAAGTAAAAAAAATTGTTAAGTCAGTAGGGATTTGGGCCCCTACCCATTTGTGAGAGAGATATTATCCTTTCTAAGGCTTTTTGGCGAGGGGTGAAGGGCGTTCTTAAGATATTTTTTACTCTTGTCAAAGTCCTTCGCATGGTTGATAGTGACAAGCCTTCTACGGGCTATATATATGAGGCTATAGAGAAATGCAAAAGAGAGATAGCCCAAAAATTTTGATGATGATGAGAACTGTTACAAGCATGTTTGGGAGATTATTGATGAGAAGTGGGATAGGCAGCTACATTGGCCATTGCATGCGGCTGGTTATTATTTGAACCCAACTTTTTTCTATGTTGACAAGGATATACACACAAATGACACAATTATGACTGGATTTAATAAGTGTGTAGATGTGCTAGTCCCTGATCCTAATATCCAAGATATTATATGAGCTGATGAGCTAATAAATTACAAGTGCTCATTAAAGTCTTTTGGGAGTCCAATGGAGAGGAGCCAAATAGTTCTCCAAATTTACAAAAGTTGGCCATTCGGATCTTAAACCTAACCACTTCCTCATCTGGTTGTGAGCGCAATTGGAGTACTTTTGAAGGGGTAAGGTTGTAAAGGTAATTTGTATAATTGTATTATTAATAATAATACATAAACCATAGATTTTAATTAATTTCATTTGATTTTGTTAGATTCATACAAAGAGAAAGAACAAGCTTGAATAAAAAAGGCTCAATGACGTAGTCTACGTCAAGCATAATCCATTCTTTAAGGACAGGTTTGCTAAGAGAGATAAGAGAGACCCCATCAAATCAAAAAATATGGACAATGATATAGAATGGTTAGTTGGTGATGATGAGGTCGAGGGGCATGAAGAATTGACTTGGGACATGATCATGGATGCTTCAGGGACATCAGCTGACCCTCCTAGGGCCACTAGATCTACTAAACAAAGAACGATGGTGGAGGAGGAAGAAGAGGCAGATGCAGAAGAGACGGATGAGTATAACCAATATGACGAAGAGCGTGACGACTCCGATGAATATGATGCCAATGCAGCTAACCCTAATTTTTCTGATGATAAATGATGAATGTTGAATAATTATTAAACTTTGAACTTTGATTGAACTATGAATGGTAAGTTTTAAGTTTTAATTGGATATGGATTATGAACCGACTTATGGGTATGCTTATGGAGTGTGTGCTAATGTGTATTATACTTTGAATTCTAATATGCCCTAAATACGTAATTCTTATATTTTGTACAATATATAACTGTAGAATCCTTTTTGGATTCAACTAGGCCGCCCAGGTTCTGGGCGGCCTGGACCCCCAGCCTAGCGCCTTTTGAAATATGCAATGAGAAATATATCTTAAATTCCGTACATACAAGTTGGCACAAATATAATAGAGATGCGGGACAAACAAAATTAAATACATATCTATCACCATTCCATTTTAATAGAGTAATATGTAAAAAGGAAGCCACGATGTATATAACTTTCTGATTATTAAAATACACAACACAACAGCACGAAATTCATCATCATCATCATCCAAACCTTATCCCGATTGCATGAATCATGTTCATCCATTCTTCTCTATCAAGAGTCATACCTCAGTGATACAACATAGGTTCAGGATTCACGATAAAATGTAGTTTACGCTAGTTGCCTATCTAATGCAACCCACCTTCTTTACCCGGGCTTGGGACTGCTTAAGGGAAAGTTTAAGGTCCTCACCCTTCTTAGACCTACAACAGTAGGGAATTCAAGGAGTATTTAAAGGGAATAGTAATTTTGTAAATAAAATATTAAAGTAGTTGTTAACATATAAATGAGATCCAATGAAAGATTAAGGATGTTTAAACAATGAAAATGGTATAAATCATTTGTCAATTTCATCAAGAAAAAATCTAGAGAATTTCATAAAATTAAGATTTTTTATTTATTATGCTATAACCAATTTGTAAGTATTTATCTTAGTGGATCCACGTGCTTTTTTCATAGATATGCAATGAGATATAGAATAATAACAAACTATTTGATGTTGAAAGACAATAAGAAATTTTAGATATTTATAAATATCTACTACATAAAATTTATTTAGTATACTTATTTACTATTGTTATGGACGAATTAACTAGCATCCACTCATTTATTTCGTATACTCACTAAAATTAGTTATGGATACGTTAACTAGGCATCTACAAGATGTAGAACTGAGGTATATGTTGTTTACGAATGACTTGGCTTTGATGGATGAGACTAAAGATGGTGTTAATGCAAAGTTAGAACTTTAGAGGTATATGCTCTATAATCTGAAGATTTTAAGAATAAACGGACTACGACAGAATATATGGAATGCAAGTTTAGTAATGATAGCAATAGAAATGAGGAATTAGTGAAACTTGATGGCCTATAATTACCAAAAAAGAGATTATTTTTTATATATTGGGTCGATAATCTATGAGAATGGAGAGACTGAGGAAGCTATTACAGATAGAGTTAGAATAGTGCGAAAGAAGTGAAGATGTGATTTCAAAGTTATGTGATGACTACATTCCAAGGAAAATTAAGAGGAAGTTTTATAGGAAAGTTGTAAGACCAACCATGCATTCTAAGACAGAATGTTGGGCAGCAAAGAAACGACATATTCATGGAATGAGTGCGGTTGAGATGAGGATGTTGAGATGGAAGAGAGGCAAGATAAGAAAAAATAGATTTCAAAATGAACATCAGAGGGAACTTACGGTGGCTCTAATAGGCGATAAATGCGGGAAAATAGACTCACGTCGTGTGGCTATGTGCAACGTCGACCTAGAGCAGCACTGTTTACGAGGACCGATTTGGTTCAACTGGAAGGCTCTAAAAGGATAACAAGAAGGCCCAAAAAGACACAGATGGAAGTAGTGTGAAGAGATATGGTGATCTATGTTCTAACTGAGGGTATAGCTCTTACTAGAGCAAAATGGAAAAATAGGATTCGTGTAGCCGAGCCCAAATGCAGGGTTAAGGCTAAATAATGATAATGATGATGTACACTTAAAATTATCTACTTATAGTTAGTGTTATACTAAAATATTTTGTATTGAAGAGCTGCACTGAACATGTTGCATACATGTTGTATTGAAGAGTTGTACTGAACATGTTGCATATGGAGCACAGATAGTTTGACTACACACCATGCTTTCGATGCCTTACTGGATAATAAGTTAGTAGTAGTGTGAGTTAATATTGTTCATACACATTGAATAAACTATTTTACTCACAAACTATAAATACCTTAATTTGTAGTTTAAATAGTGAAATGATAATGAATTTTAAATTTTTTATAATGTCAATTGGTGGAAAGGTAATTTTTAAAAGTATTTTAAAAAAATGTCATTGAGACCTTGCCAAAGACTAACACGGAAAAAATATAACTTATATCAATTCACAAATAGATGAATAAAACACATCCAAATCCATATCAAAATAAACTATGGCATTATAGTGAGAGGATGATCTTTGTTTGTGTGAAGTTTGGAAACATATGGGGTTTGTATTTTTTCAAAACATTGCTAAGGGAGACACACCTTTTCACCCCTTCCTAAGGGGTGCGTTTTAGGGGCACACCTTTTCAAAAGAGTCACAATTTAAAGATTTTCCTTTAGTTGATTGATTACGAAAAAGGTAGGAAAAAAAAAACAGTATTACTTTTAGAAATCTCCAAGAGAGAGAAATAGAAACCCCCCTCAAACTTAAACCGAAAATGCGGAAAAAATAGAAAAAAAGAAAGGCATTTTTTAATCATTTTCGATTTTAAATTTGTAAGGGCTTTTATAGTGATACTTTGTAAAAGTACTTACTCCGTAAATCCAAAATTTAAAAAAAATAAAATAAAAGTATTTATTTGGAGCTTTTCTTGGATTTTCTGTTTTAAAACAGCAATTGCTTTTACAATTTTTTTTTAGACTGAATAAAAAATAAAGACTCCGACAAGATCTACACATCTTCAGACTCGGTAATTACCTTTTCAATTGCTTTTACATTTTGTAGATGCCATTAAAAAGTATATAGAAAAACTTAAAAAAATATAGAAACATATATGTTTGGACACTTTTTTCTTTCTTGAATTACATTGTTACTTGCATATTTTTCAGAAAATTTCATTTTTGAATTCAATGAGGAAAAGTACTATTAGGTCAAACGCCAAATGGAACAAATAAATACAGCACAACAACACCACAAACAAATTAAACGAATTTTGTGACCTAGTCTTTGGCAGTTGTTCAACAATTGCAAATGAAAAAAGCAAAGAAAATAAATAAATAACAAAAACAACATAAATGGAAAAAGAACGATATTGGTTGATGCATTTATTGTTGGCATTTTAAACTATTTATTATGGCACAATAATGATATACTATTTTACAAATTAAAATTTTTTTTGAGAATGATTTTACGAATTTAAAATTAATAGTAGTTATATTTAGGTTATTGCTAAACGACCATTTATGCCCCCGGTTTTTCTGCTTTTTCAAAACAAAGGGTTCAACGGGTGATTTTCTCTTTTTTTTTTTCTAGAAGGGCATAACGGTAAAACAAAAAACTAGGTTTTTTAAAGGGGTACTTGAGAGAGAGAAATGGTGGATCCCCTCGAAACTTCAACCACAAATGAAAAAAAAGATAAAAAGCAAAAAAAAATTGTAGCCTTCGTTGTTTACATTTTCATTTTTTAGTTTGTAAGGGCTTTTACAATGACAATTTGTAAAACTCCTTAATCCATAAACCTGAAATTAAAAAATAATAATAAAGATATGTATTTTATTTTATTTTTTTTGCATTTGTATTTTAAATCTAATTACGTTTACATTTTGCAGAAACCATGCAAAAGTTGTACAGTGAGAGTAGAGAGAGGATGGAAAAAGAGAGGGAAAATGAGGGGGCCAAGGATGATCTACTTTGTTTTTGTAGAGCAAGGATGAACTACTTTGTTTTTGTAGAGTTGAAGTGATTTGTATTTTGAAAACCAGCAAAGGGACACACACCTATCAACCATTTTGAGGGGCACACACCATCTTCAAGAGACAGATTTTCAAAACACACACACTTTATTCCCCCATGCATTACTTTTACGAGTCTTAGGAGTCTCTGCATGATTTAAACTTGTCTTCAAGCGATAGGTTTTAAAAGTGAATCCTTTGAAAAGGTATGTGCCCCTAGAACATATCCCTTAGAGAGGTTTGAAAATGTGTGTATTTCATAGCAACAGTTTGAAAAATACAAACCCCGTCCCTTTCTAATCTCTACACAAACGAAGAAAACAATACCTTCTTCTTTTTTTTGACATGGATTTGGATGGGTTTTATTCCTCTCTGCATCGATATGAACTATATTTTTCAACATTCATCTCCTATAATATCTCAATAATGAACTTTTAAAATACTTTACCATTTGATATTCCAAAATATTTAAAATACTACACCATTTTACTACTTAAACTACAAACTAATGATATTTATAGTTTGTGTGTAAAACATCTCATTCAACGTTCATGAACAATATTGACAAAGGCACGAAAAGCATGGTATATGCATTTCTTTATTTAGCCCATACAGCATGCTTATTGCAATTCATAAATACAAAATGTTTTAATACAACAATAACTATAGTGTAAATAATTTTTAAGTATACAGAGCACTAATCAATGGGTACGCTAAATAACTTTGATGTATTATATACTTATAAATATCTAAAACATCTTATCAATTTTCAACATTAAATATTTTGTTGTTTTTCTATATCTCATTGCCTATCTATGTACAAAGCACGTAAATCTACTAAAACAAATACTTGTTAATTGGATACATAATAACAAGTAAAAAATCTAAATTTATTAAATCGCATGAGCATTTCCAAGATGAAATTGACATCTCATTGACACCATTTTCATTGCTTAAGCTATTAAAAATTCTCCCCGACTGACTTACCCAAAAAAAAAACACTATTAAAAATGCTCAATCTTTCATTGGACCTCATTTATATGTCAACAGCTACTTCAATACTTTATCTATGAGAGTGCTATATTCCTTTAAATACTCCTCCAATTTCCTAGTATTATAGTATATCTTTTAATGGCTAAAAATTATATACACGGCATCTTCATTTTTGCATATTCCTCTATAAAATAGAATAATGATGGATATGTACTTAATTTTGCCTATTAATTGTTGCTTACCAATGAATTCTCGTGTTGCATATTTGTGATTATTTACATGCTTCATAGCATATTACTTATGCAATCGCATATTTCATTTATATGTCCACTTATACCATTCCTTCATGCAATGCACGTAATTGAACTAGTACAATCAAAACACTAAACATATATCCATATGCCCAACAAATAATAATAACAATAACAACAGCAATAATAAAAACAACAATAATAAGGAAGAACCTACCACATGCCGGACACGGAGTCGTCTGATCCTAATCAAACAGTTGACAGCATAAATCGTTATTTTAATTTTATTTTTTTGACACATCAGATCAGACTGAAAGTTTTGAGGGCGACAGAACTCATTGGGATGCACATGTAAAAACTTTTCAAAATATTCAAGAAGGTGATATAACCAAAGTGCACTTGCAACCTTCAGAAGTATTTTGGTCTTTAAATTTCCGTAGATTTATTTTATATTTACTCTTTACAGGTGCATGAAAGTGAGAAGCATATGCCCAAAACTGTGAGCTCAATCCAACATATAGAAAGGCAATAAAATCAAAAAGTGATACATGCTCTCAACAAGAGTGCCACAAAAATAACTAGCAGTGATCGACAAATCGAACCAGCCTCGAAAACCGGCCAAGGGCCAGGTCCAAGTAACCAGTAAAGGTCAGTTCAACCGACCTAGCTGAGCAAGTCCTGGGTGATGTAAAAAGTGCTAAAAGAAAACAAAAAATTAGAAACAAAAAAAAATGAAAAGTATATTTAAAGCATAATTAAAAAAAGCCAAACGAAGTTGAAAAGTAGTAAAAAAGTTGAATTTTAAAAGATCTACTTGTGCACAGTGGTATTTTTGAAATTTTCCAAAAAATGGAAAAATGTAAAAATAAGTATTCTTGGCCAAAACACTTTCCAATATTTTCCAAAATGATAAAAAAAATTGAAAAACACATTTTAAACAAATCCCTTATTTTTTGAGATTTTACATATTTTTTATTTATTTTTTAAATGCCCAGCCAGACCACCTAAACCTGCCAAACTGGATCAACCAGTGCCCGGTTCTGGTTTTACCGGCCAATTCCAACTTGGACTGGCCAACTTTGCAAACACTGCTCACTAGCATTTCAGTGACAACCAATGTTAAAAACTTGGACCGACGGTCAAACTGTTCACCCACCTGTTCAGAGCCAAACTGGCCAAATTGTTGAGTTGACTGAGCAGTCTCAGCTAACTCAACCAATCTTTTAAAAGAAAGGCGAGGTGAGGAGCGACTGAGGGGAGGGGGGAGGGCGTATAGAAATACTATGAGGTACAAGGTTGAAAAAATCAGCCACAGGGCCACCTATACAAACTGGCCGACAATCGGCCTAGGTGTAATGTGTAACCCAGGTGGGTGGGTCCACGCGAGCAAACCCAAGGCGCCTACCTAGGCGGGTCTGGGCACCTGCCCACCCCTTAAAAAAAAAATGGAAGCCTCATTAAAACAAATGGAAAAAAAAAAAAGTTAAAGACTATTTAAGGCCCCTCTCTCTCTCTC
>NW_006500340.1:3273841-3295068 GCF_000471905.2 Amborella trichopoda | reverse complement strand
TGATAACTCTTCTATAAATCTATGTCAAAATTTAATGGTGATCATTTTGCGTCCTACTCACATGGGTGTGGGATATGTGAGCAATGATCCAATGCAACGGTTCTATTATAGTATAATGTAACGACACTTCTAAAAAAACCATGTTTGTGGTATTTGTCTGACCCCAAATTTTGCACACACACTCTCTTCATCTCAATAATCAACCCCCCCAAAAAAAAAGTTCAATTTGAACCCTAGATATGGTAAAAATGAATTCCCTCAAAAAACAAATTTAACCATTTATTTTGTGAATTTCAAAATCTTAACCTTTATAAACTCAAAATCTTTTTTTTTTTTTGTTTAACATTGTTCATCTAGTGATAATAAAGCCATATAAAAAATATGGAAAAGAAAAAAATCCTTCTAAAGCCTAGATTTAAGCATCTCACCAAAACGAACAGCCTATGTTAATTAGGCTAAAAAAATACTTGTTAAGTTGTGTTTTCAATTTTTTCTTTTTTTGTGATTGTTCATTAGATTATAAAGAGTTGTATATTTCAAATTTTGGATCAAAGAAATGGTCATAAAATAGTTTTTTAAGGTTGTTGCATCACATTACTATACAACTCTTGCATGAAATCATTACCCTATATATATATATATGAGTAATGATACTATGAGACTCTCCCACACCCATGTGAATAGAACCCAAAAGGATCACTATTAAATTTTGACATAGGTGTGGGACTTGACTTTTTAGAGATATGTATTAAATTTAATCGTCATCCTTTGGGTCCTACACACATGGGTGTGGGAGGGTCTCATAGGATCATATATATATATATGAAGATGCTAGGGTGAGCCTACTAGCTCAAATAATAGTATAAGCTCAATGGCCTAGATTGAATATGGGCTGATCTGATAGCCAAGAGTATTTGAATTTTATTTATTTTTCTATAAATCTAAATCTCTTGAAATTTTAGGTGAATATTATTTTCATCAAGCCGCACCTAATAAGAATATAAAAAAATAATAATCCATAATTAAAAATGACCAAAATATCTCCTTAAAATGATAGGGGTATTTTGGTCATTTTATTATGTACAATTTTTCAAATATTCACCTATTTTTTATCAACACACGTCAAAAATTTTAAATAATTTAGATTTGTATAAAAAAATTAAAATTCAAACACTATCGAGCATTCATGATCGTTAGATCGGCCCAGATTCAATATGGGCCGGCTCGTTTTTCCTTGTGAGTCCATTGGCTCACAAAAGCATTTTCCATATATATAATAATGATCCTATAGGGCCCTCCACCCATGTGTGTAAGATCCTAAAGGATCACCATTAAAGTTGGCACAGATCTCTTGAAATGTATCACATGAGTGTGGGATTTGACTTTTCTATATATCCAAGCCAAATTTAGTGGTGATTCTACACACATAAGTAGGGGAGGGTCCTATATGGTAATTTATCATATATATATATATATATATATTATTTTTTTTCATTTTTTGTGTGTGTGTTGGATCGACCTGCTCGGTTCACCGGTGTACCCAACCCGTTTGATAGCCCTGAAGATAAAGTCAATTCTCATTTTTTACCACACTCGTGCATTTTGATGCTAGAGAGAACATTGGGGATCTTGTAAATATACTTGGCCACCTTAATACAGTAAGCCTACCATAGCTGCATACAAGTGTGTGGGAGAACAATATTTTGTTTGTTTGTCCAAAGCTTGTTTTTATTTTTTCTCCGGTTATCAAAGCCTCTCTCTATCGGGGTTGTCTTGGTTGAAGTAGTTTTCTCTATTTATTTTATTTTCTTATTTTTTTTCTGAATTTTAACTTGGGACATTCTAAAAAGGGTGAGGTTTTGTGTAAGGTGTCAACCTTATACTATTAAAATAAAACATACCTCAAAATTATGCTGAATGACACAATTTCAGTACCAAAAAGCTTTGCAATGGCATGAAAAATTATGAAGTTCAAAGTAAAAAAACGGATTCTAATTGAGCATATCTATAAACAATCATTTTTTTAAAAAAAATCGACGATCCCTCTAGTGCTTTAGAAAATGCACTATTTTCATGTCTTGAAATCTACTTAATTTATATAAAACATATGAGGTTGACACCATGTGAGATAATCCATTAAAAGGGCTTTATAGAGAAAGGGTACACTCAATCCACCATCCCTTTCATCATATGTAGCAAAACATGTAGATGTAGTTGCACGAGTGAGCCCTCAATGTATCCAAGTGTGGTAAATTGGTTTCATGTCTTTAAAAAACACTATTTGTCTTTTCCTTTTCTAAACCAAAGGATAGCAACCCAAAACATTGCCAAAATTGTGTTAACATATGACACTATTATATGAAGATAACCTAAAGGATAAATTAAGGCATCCAAAAAAGTTTCTTGACCATATTATGCCCTTAAATTTGAACAATATCCGTGGCATCGAAAGCAGGGTTGCCATTTGGAACGCTTGAATGCCATCAAGAAACATAAATTGGAAATAATTTATAGAGCTTGTAGCTGTATGAAATAGGCATCTACCTTTGTGAGAGAGAGAGAGGTTTTTAGTGGCATTTAGAATTTTTAGATTTTACTAGAAGGACTTGGTTTCTATGAGTCCATGTAGAAACGAGGTGCCTCTTAAAAATATATTTTTGATATGGACTTTCTTACTTAATTTTTAAGGACATGTAATTCCTAACATGAAGATCATGAATATGAAAAATAAAATAAAATTTGAAATTAAATCTAATAATTCTATTAAGAAAACATTTTGACCGTTAGTTTCAATTGATATGGATGTTTTATACCTTTAGACCGCATATGTCGAAATGCGATTAAGCCCATATGAAACAATTTCCCTTACTAGAATTCAAACACTGAGAGATAAAGGACGGGGGAGGGGGGTTTTGGAATTACAAAGTGGCATATAGAACTTGTAGAATTAGTAAGATTCAAATTATAGAATGCGGTTTGTGTAAGGCATCAACCTTAAACAATCATAGTAGAGCACACCTCAAAATTATGTTAACAATGTAGTTTTGATGCTGGAAACCTGGTGATGTAATAAGATTTTTTTTCTCTTGTAATTGTGAAATTTAGAGCTCAAAAAAGGGTATAGACTGAGCGGATCTATAAACAATTACAATTTTTGAAAAAAGATGATCTAGATAATGCGCTACTAATATACACTATTTATCTTAACTTGAAAGCATCTTATATATATATATATATATGAGTAATGATCATATGAGACCCTCCCACACCTATGTGTATAGGACCTCAAAGGATCACCATTAAATTTGGCACAGGTCTCTATAAAAGTTTTGTCTCATACCCATGTGATAATTTATTTAGAGATCTTTGCCAAATTTAATGGTAATCAATTGAGGTCCTACACACATAGATGTGGTAGGGTATCATAGGATCATTAATATATATATATATATATATATATATATATATATATACATCTCGAGGTCGACATGATTAATTTGAGAGATTTCAAACATTAGGACAAAAATTTTCTACATGTCTTTGAGGTATATTTTACTTTGATAGTATCGGGTTGACACCTTATATAAATTTTTCCCTTGTATTTTTAAAGATGGAACGCTCATAATGCTTGTGTGTATGTAAGTGGTGTTGTAAACTACTGAATTGAAATTGCAACTTATGCATTTGTTTTTTGAAGGATGCGAGAGAAATATATGCCGCAAGCTCCATGATAACTTATAGAACTTGTAATATATTATTTGTAATTTAAAATATAAGGCAAGTAGATACTTCAATATCCAATTAGCATGCAACAGTTCCTCTTATCATGTAGGGAACTTGTACAGTATTAGAAGATGTGATTTCCAGTTGCCAAACCTGCCATAAAATGGGCATGGATTTTGGTGCATCCTTGATGCACCCATGCTTTCCAAGTCCTGTTTAAGAATGGATTTTCTATCCAAAAATTTATATGGAAATATTTCGACCCTAAAACTAGTCTATCCTATATACATTGTTTTATGCCTTGTATTTCAAGTTTCCAAAGCTATCATATTTATTGTATATTGGGAGCTGCAAAATCCTAGAATTGTGGTAGAACTTAGACATGCAATCACTTTGGGATGCATTTCAAGTGAACTCTTGAAAAATAGGAGAGACAAATAAGTTGGAGGGCCAAAAACTTTTATACAATAAAAGCATAGAGTGCCTAATTATACTTAGAATCGTTAAGGGTTGGCAACAGGTAGAGACAGGGCGTGCCAATACTGAGCCGGGTTGGCCCTGACCTAAGTCCATAGAGGATGGACCCAGCCCGACCCAACCTGGACTGGTTAGAGGGACCTTGGCCCAAGCCCTAGCTCTAGCCCTATCTAGTTTGGGCCCAACTAGGCCTAATAAAAAAAAGGAAATAAAAAAACTAAAAAAAGAAAAATATAGGACCGAGTTGGGGCGGCATTGTTATGCCCCAGGCCCATGTCTAGCCCAATCCTAACTGGTCATCGGGTCGTGGTGCCCTAGCCCTCAGGCCACATTTTGTGACCCAAGCCCAACTTTTTTTGGCCAAACCGGACCAGGTTAGGATACGTCTCATGGCCAATTGCAAGCCCTCGGGTCATTTGTCTATTAAATTCAAAACATTTGGCATCCCAAAAAATGTCGGGAACTCTTAACATGGCTTTTAGAAGCTGTAAATCAGCTACGGGCAGGTAAAGCAAGCATGAAAGCTTTGCACATGCGAACCTTGTGTGCAATCACATACTTTTTCCAGACTTATTAATCAAACTGGCAAAAAACGATCAAATATTAATTTTTATTGGTTTTCAACCATGACTTTCACTTTGGATCGGACTGAACAAAGCACTTGCATGTGATTTGACAACTTATGTTCGGTTTTGAAATCACTATTTAAACATTGTATTGACTCATATCATATTCGAATGCCAATGATTATAGGTCCAAGCTTGTCAAATTATATTGTATGTGTCAAATATAGCCCAGTCCGACTCAAGTCGCTTGAGTTGGACTAGTCAAGCCGGATTTCAAACCGTGAGACTCAAAACGTGATTTTCACAAGTGATACCAGGGGGCTCAGACACTAAACCCTTTGAGTTAGAGCCGGATTCTAATTTTCGGAACACTAATAATTTTCTAACCGAGTTTTAAATACAAGCTTTGTTTTTAAATTTCAATACTATCAACCTTTGATACTTCTTCGTTGTGTTTATCCGAACGGGATTTAAATAGTTGTAGCTCAGTGTAAATGTGCATGGAATGAATTTTGACTCATTGAACTTTGGAGAGGTAAAAAGTACTTTATATTGAAGATTGATATCTTTGTTTTATCACTCCTTTTCAATGTGTAATCCACACAGCCCACACCCCACACCCAATGATTATAGAGATAGAATCTTTATTTACTCCAATAATATATACTGGTGAGAGAATGGGCGTGTTTGTACTTTGGATTATTGGAGAGAGAGAGGAGAATAGGGGGAGGGAAAGAGGGAGGGGGGACGAAGAGCACCGGTCCGGTGCAATTGCCACAGGAGAAAAAATAAATAAAAATAAAAATATAAAAAATAGTTTGTTTAAAAATTAATTAAAATCAATATTTGAAATTAAATAAGGTTTGTTTAAAGTTAACAACTATTCGAAGTACAAATATTGATGTTATAATGAATTTGGATTAAGTGTATTTATTGAAAAAATCATTACTTTGTGTTTAAATAAAATTTTTAATAGATAGCTTAATCATTAAGTAAGAACAAATTGGTTTTTTTACAAAAATACAATGATATTTTGAAAGTTAATGTAGTAAAACTTTATTCGTAAAATACATGTGTTATTTAGTAATAATTTTAACTTTGCTCATTACAAAAGTAACAAAAGTGCATATTATCTTTTATTGATATTTACACAAATACCTTTATTTGATGAACAAGTTATCACAAAATATAACTTAAAAATACATTTAATAAATATATAATTTACAACTCATTATAACATTAACCATTGTAATTTAAAAGCTTGTGAATTGTAGAGTATTTTTAAATAATTGTTTTTTTTTTTAAATTTAGTCACACAGGCTCGAGTAGTTGTTGAACTCCTTTTGATTGAACCAAACTAATTAATAGTTGGTCCCATGACCATGAGAGAGAGATTTGTATGAGGGTGAGGGTACGGAGAGAGATTTGTATGAGGGTGAGGGTACAAAGAGCACCGGTCACTAGTGCAATGTCCTCATAAGCTAAAAATTAGTTTGTTTGAAAACTAATCAAAATAATTATTTGAAATTAAATAGAGCCTGTGTAGAGTTAACAACTTTTTAAAATACAATGATTAATATTAAAATGAGTTTGAAATAAGTGTATTTATTGAAATAGTCATTACTTTCTATTTAAAGAATAATTATAATAGATGACTTAATCATTAAGTAAAGACAATTTTTTTTTTTTTACAAAAGTACGATGATATTTTGGAAGTTGATGTTGTAAAACTTTATTTGTAAAATATATTTATCATTTAATAATAATTTCAAATTTACTCACTATAAAAGTAACAAAAATAAATATCATATTTTATTGATATTTACACAAGATAAATGATCATACAGGACCCTCCCCCACCCTATATTTACACAGATACCTTTATTTGATGAACAATATATGACAAAATGTAACTTAAAAAACACATTTAATAAATATGTAATTTACAACTCATTATAATATTAACCATTATAATTCGAAAGCTTATGAATTGTAGAGTATATTTTAAAGAGTAATGATCTTATGAGACCCTCCTACATCTATGTATATAAGACGCCAAATGATCACCATTAAATTTGACAAAGATCTCTAAAAAAAATATCCTATGAATATGGAATTTGACTTTTTTAGAGATCTGTGCCAAATTTAATGGTGATCATTTGAGATCCTACACACATAAATATGTGAGAGTATCACAAGATTGTTTTTTTTAAAAATACTAATAATAATTATTTAAATATAATTAAATAAACTCAAATAATTATCAAACGAGTTTTGATTGGACTAAATCAATTAATAACCGATCCCGGAGAGAGATTTGTATGAGGTTGAGGGTATGGAGAGAGATGGATGATTGTATTAGAGAGAGATTTACACTGAAAAGGTGGGAGTGAGTGTTTCGCATTTAGAGGGCTTGGGGGGTTGGAAGTGAGAGAGAAAATGGAGGGGCTTTTTTTATTTTTTTTTGTTTTGGTTGGGTGGTTTAATTATGGGGTGTGACCGTGTGAGTGAGGAGGAGAAAGACTTTTGGGGAAAAAAAATTGGGAGACCGGGCATTTTAGAGAGAGATAATGGACTTAGGGCGTTTTAGAGAGAGAAAGAGATAGAGAGAGAGTTACGGCAACTTTAGCATTTTAGAAGTCGTTAAAGAAAAATAAGGCCGAAAGGCCATAGTAGAGAAAGAGAGAGAGAGAGGAGTGAGAGAGAGAGGAGCTCCCTTCGTTCCCATCAATTCAAAACCCCAAAATCTCTCCCCTTCTTCTCCCTCCTGCAAATCAACAAAAACCCCTCTCCCCCTCTCTCTCTCTATACTATTCTGTCTCTCTCTCTTTCTAACCTGCAAACATGAGCGGCGGTCTTCATCACAGTGGCGGGGCTTCCATACCCTCTAGTGTGAGGAAGATGATTCAGAATATCAAGGAAATCGCAGGCAACCACCACGATGATGAGATTTACGCAATGCTCAAAGAGTGTAACATGGATCCCAACGAAACAACCCAGAAACTCCTCCTTCAAGGTGTGCCCATCTCTATCTCTATCCACTCATTCATCTCCTTCTCTCTCCACTTTGTTTCAAAATATTCGTTCCTGATCTTTTTGTTTTCAATACCCATCGTTTATCTCTCTATTTCCATTTCCCTTTCTCTCTAGAAATATATCATCATTATGTGGAAGACGCATCTGGTCTATTGTGCGGTAGAGAGTTTTTTTTTTTGCTGAAAATTCAAATCTTAGATGTTGACTTGCTGGGGTTTTGATCCTGGAGCTTTTTTTCTTACTTTCAGGTTTTTTGCCCTTGTTATTTACTTGTTTTCATTTATTATTATTTTTCAGCCTTCGAGCTGGAATACACCAGTCATTCCATGCATATTAATGCACAACTTAGCTAGAAATCGACATTTCATGTGTTAATCGATTTGGGTATTTTTATTTGTGCTTTTTTTTATTTGGGTTTTTTTCTCTCTGAATTTTCTCTGTGTTTTCCTTTTTATTTACAGTTTGATTTTTGCTTGTCTCAGCAGTCTAAGTATTGGATGGCATGTATCATGGCTAGAAACTTGCATCTCATGCCGTAAGGGAACAGGATTCTGGTTTTGCTAATATTTTGGCTTTTCTTATTTACATTTATTTTAAAATTTTGGTCAACCTTTGTAATAATCTAATCAGAACACTCGCTTGATATTGCTTTTAATTTGCTCATTATGGATCAGAACTGTACACATCTGTTTGATTTCTCATCCATCTCGGTCCTTTTTTTTAATTTTATGATCATGCGTTTCTAGTACAATTTTGGTTTTTATTGGATCATTGAAGTGCATAGTGTACATTGTTTAGTGCATGCAGTTGATTTGTACTCGTTGCTTTATTGAATTTGATTTTGACAGTGATCAAGTTCTGATATATATGTCAGTCTAATGAAATAATTGGCTCACCTTATTGGTGTTTCATATGGTTTTTGATTAATTTTTGGTAGTTTACAAATTTGTACTCTAATTCAGTTCTATGGGGTGTTTTGTCTTGTAATCCTCAATGGAACTGCTTTTACATTCATAGTTTGATCACATAGTTGGTTTCGGAGCATTTGCTTGTAAAACTTTATATAATATTTTTTTTTTGATATTCACAGTCTAGCTTTTCTGTTTTTTGATTGGACTTCTGTAATATGTTACCTCACAAGTCTCGTGTAGAAGTTTTGAGGTTAACAAAGTTTGATATTATGTTGATTATTCTTGTGTTCCCTTTTTTTTTTTTCTAGACAGAAATTTAGATTTGTGTAGATGAAACATAGCTTTTGTATTGGTAGTTTCTTGTTGTATCAAATGGCATAGGATTAAGGAGTATTTTCTGTATTGAATTGACTTGAGTTGTTGACCTATCCATCAGCATATTTGATTATCACTTTTCTAACGATGGCTTGTTTGTTACTAGTTATTGGATTTTTTTGTTTTTCATACTCCACTGGTGCGGTGCAAGCAGTTATATGGGTTATTTGTTTAATGATTTTTTTTTTGGGTGGTTTGGCTGTAGGATTTCAACTTGGGTCATAGTGTTTGCAACTATCAACACCTTAAACAATAAAGTCCAAGCTTACTTCCTATTTGATCTCTATTTTTCCCTTGCTTTATTTGTTTGTTGACTTCCATTGCATGTAAACTGAAAGAGCCTGGGTGGTTTTGTAGACACCTTTCATGAGGTCAGAAGGAAACGCGACAAGAGAAAAGAGGTAAAGCCTTGTTATCCGATTATTTATTTTTTACTTTCCATCGCACATTCTTATCTGAAAATGGCTAGCACGTATTTCCATTACTTTTTGCTGGTAATTACTGGCTTAGTATGATAGTTCAAATTTGGATTTTCCTTTATGAACATGATTGGATCAAATAGTTAGTATTGTGAACATCGTAATGTATTTTGTTAAGACCTAAGCTATAAGGTCTGTATGGTGCTTGATGGAATTCTTTGCACTATATGGCTAGAGTTTGAGTTCCTAAAGCAATGACCAGCATTTTTTTTTTCATGGAGTGCTTTTGCATCACCTGCGAAGCAATCTAAAATGGGGGACCCTGCATAACCTGCGAAGTACTTTGAGAATGTGTTGTTAATAACAGTTCCTTTTTTCCCCTTTATATGTTCCATATTGCCATTTATAATATTGAATCTCAGATTGCTATGAGTTGTTAATCAATTCATGCATTGTTAAATTACGATTAAAGAACTTGGAAAGGCTGTCATATGACAGAGCCTTTTTAAATGGGACAAGAAATTCATCTTTGTTCAACAAAAGGTTTAAGAAAAGTACTATATAGATGGAAAGGGTTACACATGCATCTCAGAATTGACACTCACATCGGCTATATTTACTGCAATTTTGCTGGCACTTGAACGTTCTTAAATTTTTTGGGTTCTTTACCGTTATGGCCTGGGGTTCATAATGTAGATTGTTCTAGATGGTTTCACTTTGCAATCATTTTAATGTTTGTTATCATTTGGCACACATTTGAAAACAACCTCATTTGAACCCCCCCCCACCCCACCCCACCCCACCCACCCACAAAAAAAAAAAATCGCAAATTCGAGTTTTTTTATTATGGAAAAATAGCCTAGAGGTGAAGTTTGAGAGAAACCTGAGCTCAAATTAGGGAGAAAGCTAAAGAAAGGTGGGTCGGATTTCCCCACTTCTCTCCCTCCCAATAAGAAGTTTATACTGAAGGATCATTGGACCGACAAGTTTCTTTGGACTCGCCCGAGTTAATGCAAACTTTCCGGGTCTACTTCCTAGTTGCTACAATAACTTGGGTGAGTACTGCTACATACTGCTTCCAATGAGTTAGCTTCCAATGAGTTATGGGCCTTTCTGGACTCTGAAGGCTGCCAAGTCTGAGTAAACTGGCTGAGTTTGAGTTGCACTCCGATTAGCAAGTACATGAAATTATTACAGATTAGCACTTATCTCATTTTACTCTCAAATTAGACTGTCGAACTTTGTTTTTCTCAATACAGTTACTATATGAATAAGTTCTGCTCTCAGAGTACTGAAGTGTTCATGTTCTTATTTTGTATATGGATATTTGTGTTCAGCGGAAAGGAACAATCCCTCCAATATATTATCCTGTGAGCTTGCTAGATATGTGCCCCTTCAAATTACAGCATCACTTCTTAACTCCCTTTTGAGCTACATCTTCCTTTGAAAGGTTTTCAATAATTTATGTACTAAATCCCCTTTAACCAGTTTACTGATGTTTGACTGTCCTTGAGTCTTTTCTGGCTGTGTATTTTCTTTTTTGGCTCTGAATAAGGGTGCTAAATTGCTAATTATCTGTGTTCGGTTGTGCAGAATCTGAACAACACAGACTCTGGCGATTCTAGGTGGAGACCTGGCCTGCAGGGGCGAGGGGGAAGGAGTGGTAAAGGGGGATACTCTCCTCGTTACCCATCTCATGGTAATATCTCTTGGACTTTGTACTTGAAAAGTAATCCTTTAATGTGATAGTCTAGTGGTTCATCGAAATAAAAGGTGATGGAACTAGAGTGGGGTCCACCATTCCTGGTATGGTTGGTCTAGTTCTATCTCCATCACCTTCCATCACTTCACTGGATGGCTGTTTTTAGTCCTTAGCTACCACATATGACCACAATTCATGCCGTTATGTAAGGAAAGCCATATGGTTTATATGATTACTGTGCGGGCGTTGTGTTTATGTTTCATTATTTTTGTTTCATTTTTTCTTGAATGGTTGTTTTTTTTTTCCACAAAATTGTTTAACTTCTTGAAGGAATGGTTGTTTCTATTATTCGATTCATGGAAGTGCAGCACTCTGTGGTCTAAAGTTCATTTCTTGATTACATGGTATTTCCATGTGTAATTTGTATCTTTCACCTGGGAACACAACAACTCCACTTGCTTTGTTGGGGCACTGGCCCCATTACAGTGACTCGTTTGCCCTCTGAAAGTTTGTTGTCTAACAAGGAGCACCACTCCACCTGTTGGATCCGTCAAACTCCATAGGTGACTTCATTTCATGAAAGGGGATTTCCAAAAAAACCCACACATCATGGGATGCATGGGACCCCCAGAAACCCTATCCACAGTCCAATCCCAAATTTGTTTTGATGCTTCTCTGCCTTTCCAACTTCCCATTATTTTATTCAGGGAAATATAATATAACTAATTGGACTATGGAAAAACCATAGTCCATTGCGGTTTATCGCTGTCCAATAAAATGGACAGTGATGGGGAGAGAAGGATGCCAACCATTGGGGCTATGTTTGTTCTGGTGTTCCCCATTCCATCATTATACATCTTACAGGAAGGTGATGACTGATGGATTATGGTTTTTCTTCTGTAGTGGATTGGGTTTTAGTATAGTTTTACTTGTGACTTTCTGGGCTGCTACTTATCCTTGTTGTCCATCATCCTCCCTTACAAGTTTCTTTATTCAATTGTATTGTAAACTTTGAGAGCTGTTTCATTGCCCTTGGCCTAGATATTACTTAAATCACATGCTTATGCCATAAGAACCGAACCATTCTCCTGTTACCTCAAGCCTATATTATCAGTCAGGAGGAGTAGAAAAGCTAATTGGTGAGAAACCACTAGGAACAGAAAAGGAAAGCTAAACCTCTAAATTTTTGACAATATATAGTTTCTATACAAACAAAAGAAAAAGAAGTGTGTTAGGTTGCATCATAGAACTATGGGGGGCATTGCATCTAACAAGAGTAATCCATCTCGAGACACCTACATTAGCTATTTTGTCAACAGAAGACATCATCTCTAGGCACATGCCGTGTATTTATCACATATACCTTTTCCAATAAACATTTAGTCATTGAAAGGTCCATATGTTGTTATAGTAAGCAATTAATTTGAGGGGCTCTAAGATTCATGAAGCTTGTAGTGGCAACGGTTCTTAGTCTTAGTTGCTAGAAGCACTTGGTGGGATAGGCCACAAACGCGGGCAGAGAGTCACTTTTCCATTAGGATTTTCCTCTCTTTAATTTTATCCTTGTTATTCTCTTAGAACTAAGTTTTGGCTAAGAAGCATGAAAATTGGGAGTAGCACTGCTAGTTAGTTACATGACCTTGTACCTTGGGTAGTGCTCCCACTCTGGTATGTCAACTCGTTCTTTATCTACTCATGCTAAAGAATCTTTTCTCTAGTCACTTCTTACTTTAATCTTCTCAAAACTGCCTTAACCTGGCCCTGTGAGTGCAACGCTATTACATCCATAAATTCCACCTCTTAGAGAGATGTTGAGGTGATGGATGAGATACATGCATTTTCTCTATTTGAATCTTCATGAAAGTTGTTTACTAAAAAAAATAAAAGTAAAAGTTGTAGATATTATGAATGGTGGTCCTTAATAAAGCAGAATGGCGGATCATGATTCGTGTAGCCATCCCTAATTAGTTGGGAAAAGGCTTCGATGATGATAATGAATATTATGAATGCTATTACCAAAATATAGAATATCATGAATGCTAGGTGGGAGAATATAGTAAGAAAGAAATGAACTACTTACCAAAATAACTAGGAGTTCTTGGCGTATTGGTGGTTGTTTAAGTGTTGAACTGTTCAATGATCATGTCATTGTGGACACAGATGGAAAAATGCAAATGGGTGCTTGTCCTTGAAATTAATAGCACCGAATGGGCTTGTTAGGTAGTATCTTGATGTGAGTGGACTTGGTCTACAAGGGTTCTTGCATCATTGACTTAGTACTTCCTTAATTATTGAAACAATGCATATAAACTTTTGGACATGTATTAGAGTGCTTATTTGTTAGTTGTTACAAATCACAATGTTATGTTGGACTTCTTATGGCCTTGTTCCCATATAATGTCTTTTGGTAGTACGAGATGCAGCAAAGTTTTGTAACAATATTTCTTTTGTGTCCATAACATTATTATCCATTTTCTTTCAAGTAATCTGTTTCTCCTGAAGTTATAATTCCTTAAATGAGGTTATTTAACACTGTGGTTTTTGGTTCTAGTAATTTGTAAAGGTTCGCCAAATGTAGCAACTTTTGTTTTCTGGTTAATTCTTAAAAAGTGTATCATTGGAAATTTGGAATTCTAGGAATTTTTCTTTGGATCTCTTCTTATCAAGTATAGCAGTGAATTTCTACTATATTTTGTTCTCTCTCTCTCTCTCTCCTCCTCTCTCTCTCTCTCTCTCTCCTTTCGATTGCTTAGAAAGTTGTCTCATTCCTTAATCTTTTTGAAAATATGGCTAGAGCTTATTAAGAAGAAAAAAAATTGTCCCATAGTCAGCAAATGTTTGTGTGCTATCTAGCAATTAGTTGATTAACAATTTGTACTGTAAATTTATATTGCTGTTTAACTTAATGAGTTATTTGTTAAGCATGTTCTGTGCTCGAAGTGTCAATAGGTTATGCGACTGTTTGGAGATATTGTATAATGCATTTATCCTGGGAAACCATAAGCCAACGTAGTGCAATATATGTATTTGAAAGGGGCATTTACTATACTTACCCCCAAAAAAAAGGGGGGGGGGGATCTACTATCTGTTCTAGTAGTAAGTAAAGATTAACTGTGGTGAATGTCCTGGTGGGATTCCAGACGCGTTTGAATATATAGAGCTCAAGTGGGCCGTATTGATTGGATAGAGACAAAGCACCTGTACTGGACAGATTCCTTTGGCCTTTTTTTCAGACTTCTGGGATTTTATTAGTGATGAAGTCATAGCCGACTCCAATTAATGGGGAAAAGGCTAAAAGGCTATGATGATGAGGTCATGGCCATGGTCGGAGAGTTTCATAGCAGATGGCATCAATAGATGGATGAATGCCACATTTATCACTTTAGTGCCAAAAGTTGTTGGGGCTGAAGACATTAACGATTTTAGGTCATTAGCCTCAACTACAGCATATATAAAATGATTGCAAAGGCAATTTGCAACAAGGTTGAAGGAGGTACTTAGTAGTGTTATCTCCCCTTCTTATTGTGTATTATCAAAGTAGGACAGATCTAGATGTAAAAATGATAACAAATACCAAAAGTTGAGGGGACTGAAGACATTAAGGATTTTAGGTCTGTTAGCCTCATAACAGCATGTCGAAAATAATGCAGAAGATTTTTGCGTCAAGGTTGAAAGAGGTTCTTAACAGTGTTGTCTTCCCGTTTCATTGTGCTATTGTCAAAGACAGGTCTTGGAGAAATGTAGCATACATATTCACTGATGCAAGATACAAGTCCAAGAAACCAGGTTTAGTATATAAGCTCGACTTGGTTTACAATCATGTCCAATGGGATTTTTTGGATAGGATCAAAGAAAGGATGGGCTCTGGGGAGAGATAGAGGGCTTGGAGACCTGTATATTGACAGCTTTTTCCATAATGTTAAATGATGCTCCATGTGGGTTCTTCCTATCAAGCGTAGAGATAGGGATGGGGATTCATTGTCACCATTTTTATGCACTATAATTGTTGATTTGTTCAGCAGGATGGCCGAAAGAGAACATGACAGAGATATCACACCACGCTTTTCAGCAACAAAAGATGCACTGAGGGTGTCACATTTGCAAATAGGTAAAACCAGGAAAGCCTTATGAGATCCAGTCACAATGACTCTAGATTAAACAAGCCAATTGGAAAATCAATTCTTTAATCACTGGGAGGATTGCATTGATCTAATCAACTGGCTACCTGCCAGTCTATTATAGATCCTTGTTTATGGTGCCAATATTATTATGCAAAAATAGACCAACTACTGCAGGACTTTTGGTGGAGGGGATCAGTAAAGCAACATAAATATCACTTGGTAAAATGGGAAGCAAAGGGTGGTCTCGGAATCAGAAGGCTGAAGGAATTCCATTCCTAGGAAAATGGCTCTGGAGATATGAACAAGGAGGCGAGCGCCCGTGGAGAAATCTCATAGAGCACAAATATGGCTCATCTGATAATTTGTAGACCCTTAAATCATCGAATCAGGGGACCAAAGTATTAGGTATGTGGAAAGTAATCCATTTAGTCCAGGTTTACCTTTTCAAATACATTTGATTCAGACAAGAGAATGGATTGAGAATCAAATTTTGGAGAGACATGTCAGTGTTTGACACTACTCTAGCAGAAGCATTCCCATGGACTCTTAATCTTTAGCCGAAGAGCCTGAAGCTTTAGTTGCTTATATGTTCGACAGTAGTTGATCCCCTAGATTCAGTTGAGATATAAGAGAATGCAAGATAGAGGACTTCTTCGGATTAGTTCAGACAGTCCAAAGATACCACTTCTCGAAATGGACTGGACAAGGTTATTTGCAGCACAAACGGCAACAAAGTATTTAGTATTTACAATGAAATCCTTCTATGAGAGACTCATACAAAATAGTATTCAGCCTAAAACAGGTCACCTAGAGGCCCCACTACATATCCAAACCCTATGTGACTAGCATCCTCACACTCGATCATTTTCAACACATGGATGTATCATGCGTCAGGAAAGTGAGTAGACAATTAGCCAGGGAGATATGGCCCTTCCTTTTATAACTTTTTGGTTCTGTATGTCCTGTAACAAACGATGTGGAGTCTTGTATCAGAGAATGGTTCAATCACAGATACATTTGAGAGGTGTAATACTATGGAGATTATGTATGGCTACCATATACTGGTCTATATCTATATGGATTGAAAGGAAAGGAGAGTATTTGATCACTTCTACTTGGATATAATTAGCTCAAGGAGAAAGTGATGACTCGAGTTATCCTGTGGGCGCTCCTCTAAAGTACTTTTGGAGCTGCTAGACATTCGATTTCATCACTCAATGGGAGTCTGTGGCTTGGACCTATAAAGCAAGAGAGTGTAGATGCTCTTCCTGGAAACATCTGCTTGAAGGAACCATCAAACTAAACTTCGATGACAGTTCATCTTCAAATTCAGGATCTTCAGGTTGGGAGGAGCGTTTTGGGACCATCTTGGAGAGACTTACCTTTTGAATCCTGTCGGTGTGACTGATTCAAATGAGGCTGAAGTATTGGCCCTTCTGTCAGGGATTTTACTTCACAGGCTCAAGTTGGATGTCATTTATCATTGAGGGAGATCGACTCAGTGTCATAGAGTTGGCTAAAAGATTATCATTGATACCATGGAGATTGGCTCACTATTTTGATGAGATTTTTGATGCATTTGTGGGCATACAGGCCACTTTTGTGCGCACATGAAGAGAGGCAAATAGTTTAGAGGAGACAACAGCAAAAAAGGGAGTTTATAGTATGAAATTATTCATATCCCTGTTCCTTTTATAAATCAATTCTAGGGACCTTTAATCCCGTTTTAGTGCTAGGTTTTGGAATAATTTTGAAGATTCACAGTTTCAAACACAATAACTAAATCAATGTTACCACTTTAAAGGAATGTTCTGGTTGGACCTGTGATGGTTAAGCATTTAACCTCTATGTTCCATTATAAGGAACAGACGGTGGAAGGTCTCGCTGTATGCTATGCTCCAATGGATTGTGCTATACTTCCCTACTTTCTAAAGCAATTACCTCTTTCTTGTATGTATCTATACATTTCAACATTGTGTGCTACCGGTTCATCCTACAAATAGCAATAAGATTCCTGCTGCTGCTGACTTTTTATATAATTACAGTGATCAAGTTACCAATTAAAAGAAAAAAATATCCCTGCTGATTTTCTTCTGTTGGTCAGATGCAGGTGGTGGAAGGAACTTTAACGCTGGAAAGGAAAATGGAGCCATTCAAGGTGCAAACAAAGGTCCAGTTCCCATTTCAGTTTCAGCTTCTTCACAAACAGCAGAGACCAAAGCAGATGCTTCTGTATCGAGGTTTACAACACTGCCTTTATTTATCCCTTTCTCTGGTTTCCTTTCACGACAAATTTATAATCCTAGAACTTAGGGAAACGTGTACTATAATCCTCCCGTAGACCTCAGGATAAACCAGAGTTCAATTGTGTCATCCCCGTCCAATAAAATGATGCACTTTGATGGAAATCGATTGTCCAATGGGGTTCCCTTCTCTCTCTGACATAGCCTAATGTCTCATTGGGTGTTAATGACACTTTGGGGCTTTTTTTCTTCGATAATCCTTAATATAATGGTAACTTTCCAAAATTAGAATTGGAGCAGGTAAATGGAAGGAAATGCAGGTTGACTATTTGATTCCGGATATGATTGAAAGAAATGCTGACCTCGAAAGGTGGAATGAGCATGAGACAGCGTAGACTTGATTATAGAAAAGAAGAAAAAGATGATGTGAAAAGCAAAATCTATTACAAAAAAGTAACATAAAGATTTGTATAATTATTTAAAAGCTGTGTATCCTAGATGGATTTGCATTTCTAACTTTTTTGCTTGTGTTCTTTTCTTTTGCAGCTCTAAACCCGAATTGGCCAATGGTCCAGCTAGTATACCATATGCAAGTCCTGAATCTGGGCGTGTGTCACAGGAGACTGGAGGAACCAGTGGTGCACCACCCTCTAGGGAAAGTTCGCATGGGGATACACATGGACTTGCCCCGCAAAGTTCTGACAAGTATTCACCATTTCCAGCTTCAGTTTCAGGGGTTTATTCCTCTGCTTCTGATCCAGTATTGTTGCCATCTCTTGATTATCGTATTCCTGGGGCTCTTGGTACAATTAAACGTGAAGTGGGGAGCCAGAGGATAGCTGTGGACCCAAATAATGCAGTTCATGAGAGTAAGTTGGTGCCATCAAGTTTCGCAATCCCTTTACAAATAAACCAACTTGTATCTCATGATGTGGCTGATTCGGAGTTATCGACGTCAATGAGTGAGAAAGTGAGTCCAGAGATTGGAAGCGCCTTTTTCCATGGCACCGCACAGAGTAAGTCTCAAGGGATTGAAAGAAACCACCTACCTGAGTCAACCCCAGTTGTGTCTTCGTCTTCCAATCCTGGGTCTTCTGTTGGAAGGCCTCCTTCGAATTATGGTGCACGATCACAGCAGCAACTTAATGGATCTCAAAAAGGTGAGATTAATATTATTATTTTTATCCTTTTTTCTTTTTAAATCGTGCTTTGTTTTTTTCACTTTTTGGATTAAAACCCATCTTTACAATCCTTCAAATTTTATTTATATTTTTCTGGAGAGAAACAACTTATTGTAGCTCATAAATGTAATCTACCACCTTTATCTTTCTTGCTCAATTTTCTCTTGACTTATTTATGGAATATCGTTTTTTTCATTGATGGAATGCGGTTTCTTTGACTTGTTTTATGCGTATTTATTTTCATGAAATGGTTGTGCAAAATTTGAATGTATGTAACCAGAAAGGTGCCATGATAATAAATTACGTTTAATATTGTGTCTTTGCAGCAGTTGGTCCAAGTAAGGAGTGGAAGCCAAAACCTACGAATCCCAATCCCACTGCCCCAGGGTCTGGGAGCCTTGGTGCAACCAATGCTGACCCAAGCCTAAGTGTTGAAGGACACCAATCCCAATCTTCATCTGATAATGCACGTTTGGAAGAGGCAAATTTGAAGTTGCAGAAGAAGATGGAGGAATTGCAAGTTTCAGATGATCAGCATGTTATCATCCCAAACCATCTGCAAGTTCCCGAAGCTGAAAGAACTGGGTTGAGCTTTGGAAGCTTTGAGCCGAGCTTTGGAGTGGGTAACATTTTCGTGAATGATCATGATAGTGATAAAAGCTCCTCGCCCTTGTCTGAGTCATCTCAAGGGATTGAGGAACCCCAGGAGGAACCTCCTTTAAGGTCAGAGAGTCTTACCACACTTTGTCCTTAGCTCCTCAATGCATAAGCATATTTGAAATTATGGTAGAATTCTATGGGCTATGGAAAAACCATAGTCCATTGGGTCATCACGTTCATGATGAGTGGTGATGGAACCCAACAGAACATGACATGGCCCCAATGGTCGGTCCCTCTCTCTTCTCTTTCCCCATCAACATTCATTGTGTTGGTGGGCTATGATGACACAATGGATTCCATTTCTCTGTTATTTGAGCATCCTCATATTCCATCACCTTGGGTTGTGAGATTATTGCAATTACTGTTTGGGATTGGTCCTGAAGCTTGCATGCATTTTCATTATCCTATGGATTCAATAACCTATTACTATTATAGTTGACATTCTTTAAGCACATATCCTGGTCACAATCTTTCTTGGGCCATGACATGAAATCATCACCCATCATCAATTTTTAGATATTTTTGTCTTGAGTTTTTCTTGTCATCTGTAGTCTTCGCAGCCAAAGTTATTTAATATATTTACATTCTCATGAGTTATTTATCTATCTTAGATATTGTAAATTTGTGTACTTCATGCATCTTATTGTTATTATAGGTGCTCAATCTTATCACATGCTTTTAGAGTCTCTTGCATATTTTATCTGCTTTGCCCAAACCTCTCTCATAATTACCCATACTTGCACTTCTGCCACCCAACAACTCTTACATTTTGATTTATCATGCACCATAGGCGGCATTGCTTATGGTTCACCATTTTTCAAACTTTAAGTCATCCTGTATCTTTTTTTTAATAAATGTTCATAATTTTATATTTACTGATGATTCTTTCCTATTAAGTGGAAGACTTGAGGGAGTTCTTTACTACTTTCCAATATTCTTTTGCACTTAATTTTACTTATTTCGACATCTTCAAAAAATTGACACTCTTTTTTGAATTCAAATTATTTTGCTTTTTCATGTGCATATTCCTGCAACTAGTTCAGTATGTGTATATATACATAGACACACACACACACTCGGATACGCGCGTGCGCACATACAAAAATGCGCACACACACAGACACACTCATTGCGTGCCTGTGGACATGCACACAGACACACTCACTGCGTGCCTGTGGACATGCACACACACAGAGCCGATATGTATATATGTATATATATATATATGGAAAAAGCTTGGGTGTGCCTACTAGCTCATGGAATAGTATACGCCCAATGGCCTAGATTGAATCTGGGCCGATCTGACGAACATGGATGTCTGGTAGTGTTTGAATTTTAATTTTTTTTCTACAAATCCAAATCACTTGAAATTTTAGGCGCGTGTTCTTCTTATCAAGCCGCACATAATAAAAAATATAAAAAAAATAATTTGTGAAAAACAAATTGGCCAAAATATATTCTCTTGATATTTTTTGAAGATTCACTTATTTTTGATGTGCACACGCTCTAAATTTGAAGTTATTTGGATTTGTAGAAAAATAATTATAATTCAAACACTACTGGACATCCGTGATCGTCAGATCAGCCTAGATCCAATATGAGCCGTTGGGCTCATTTTTTCCTGTGAGCTAGTGGTTCACTCTAGCATCTTCCTATATATATATATATAAATAGAGAGAGTAATGATCCTATAGGACCCTCCCACCTATGTGTGTACGTACGACGTACGACGTACGTACGTACGTACGTACGTACGTACGTACGTACGTAACGTAACGTAACGTACGTAACGTACGTAGTACGTACGTTACGT
>NW_006500340.1:3241790-3273821 GCF_000471905.2 Amborella trichopoda | reverse complement strand
GGTTCGTACTACTAGCTATCTTCTATATATATATATATAAATAGAGAGAGTAATGATCCTATAGGACCCCTCCCCCACCTATGTGTGTAGGACCCCAAAAGATCGCCATTAAAGTTGGCACGGATCTCTAGAAAAGTTATCACATGGGTGTATGACTTCACTTTTCTATAGATTCGTGCCAAATTTAATGGTGATCATTTGGGGTCCTACACACATGGGTGGAGGAGGGTCCTATAGGATCATTTCTCATATATATATATATATATGAGAAATATTATACATACCCTCTATGACCACATATTCTAGACATGCCACCCCCTAATACTTTTGATATTACACCACTAATACCAATAGTATTTATATTTGCATCTACCCCCCGAAGTCATCATCAGAGCGTGTTCTCAACTAATTAGGGTTGACTACACGAATCGTGGTCTGCCATTTGCTCTATTAAGGGCCATACCCTTGTTGAGGCCATAAGTCCACATCTTTTTCCACTATGTCCAACCATGTCTTTTTGGGCCTACCCCTTGCTACGTGTCGCTTATGGGCAATGTTCTAGCATAAGCAGATACTCCGAATTTGTAGAAAGTTTTGACGAAGTTTTATGTTGGATGCCAATCTAACGCAACCCATCGTCTTTACCCGGGCTTGGGACATGATAAGGGAAAGCTTAAGGTCCTCACCTTTCGTAGCCCACAATCCACCCCTCAAAGTAAAAAAATTATTTTTTCAGGACAAAAATACCTCCAATGCATTTAAGATAGTTTCTTGCTCTGAAAAACATGAAATCCAAAATTTAGAGAGAGAAACTATATCAAGTTTTTAAAGAGAAACCATCTCAAAGTTTAAATTTTAGAGAGATAAACTGTCTCAAAAGTTTTAGAGAGAAACTATCTCAAATTTTAAGTTATCGCAAATTTCATATTTCTAGAAAGAGAAACTCTCTAAAAATTTGAAGGCCTTAAGAGAGAGTGAAGAATGGGAATGAATGTGAAGGATGGGAATGAATGTGGGTTTATGCATTGGGGGTAGTAGCTGCAAATATTAATACTGTTGGGGTTAGTGGTGTGGTATCAAAAGTATTGGGTGGTGGCATGTCTAGAAAAGAAAGTGTGGTCATGGGATGTATCATATGTTTTATATATATTTGGTTTTCTCTATTTTTTCAAAAATTTATTTTCTTAGCTTTCATTTTTCCTTGTTGTTTGTTGCATTCTTAATGAAACCTTGTGTACCATAAGTAGATTATATTCCAAGTATCATACAAATTTATATTGTTGATTTTGCAAATTTCTGACAGGGGAAAGTGTACTATATAATACAATGGACTATGGAAAACTATGGTCCATTGGGATTCTCACTGTCCAATGAAACTAAGTTGGCGGAGTGGGAACCATCATCTGGATCAGGTTTTGTCCCAGTGGGTTCCAACTCTCTCCATTACCGTGAATTATTCATTGAACCATGGTGATCCAATGGACTTTGGTTTTGCATAGTCTAATGATGCTTATTATCAGTGGGATATCCACCATTGGAGTCATCCTGTTCTGTTGGGTCCACGATCTTATTGAACCTTGATGACCTATTGCTCTGTGATTTCCATTGTCCACCTTATTATGGTTACTGTCCCTTATAACATTGAGCTAGTCTCATTTCAAAATCCTTACATGGCTGTTTCTCTTTGCATCTTGTTAACACTTGGGCTAAATGAAATTGGTGCAGCATTTCAAATGCAGCTCCAACTGGTACAGAAGGGAACTATATGGAGCACTCACAATCACCAGGTCGTGCACCAGAGATGTTGTCTTCTGGTGAAACAGATGTTTCACAAAACGTGGGTGCTGTTCAACAATCTGATGCTTCAAAACCAGATGTGGTTTTGGCACCAGGAGGGCCTCAGTATTCTGTGGTGCAAAATGGGCCAAATTTTTCAAGTTTTGGGCTGATGCCTCCCATGTTGGGGAGTCAATTTGCATCCTTTGAAAGTGGGGAACCTCAGGCACGGGATGTCTCTCGTCTTCCGGGCTTTATTGTAAGCTTCATGGTCTCATGACCTTTAATGATTAACTGTTAGTCTTAGGGTATGTTTGGATGTACTTAATGCCACTATAATTCACTGTTTCAATAAAATTATTTCTGATAATGAATTATCTGTTGTTTGGCATTGTCCATTATAAAGTTAAATGAGATAAGCTTATAGGCAGTTTTACATATAAGTTTATCTTTTTGAAAATCTGTTTTTACTTTATTAAAGTAATTTGCTGAAAATCACAAGTTCTTATCCCGAAATAGCTAAAAATAGCTGAAAATCATAAAGAAAGTTACATAATATTATTTATAATACAAGGTACATATCAAACAACTTACGAAATAATGTTATCCTGAGTGTATTTGATTTCAGATAAGATTCTCTCTTCTAGATAAAGTAATTCTCATTTCTGTAGGAAAAGATAAATTCAGTTTTCTCATTTCTGTAGGAAAAGCTAGTAATCAGTTTTAGGAAAAGATAAATTCAGAATCATCATTTCTGTAGAATAATAATACTTCATTTTCACATCGTTAGATTGATTGTTGGTTATAGTAAAATTTGAAGAGTGGTGCTATTTTTTTTTTCTCCAATTGTTTCTTCCCATAATAATGCGTTCTTCTTCATGCTCATAGCTCATTGTGGTTTTTTGTGTAGGTCCAGCAGCCATTTGATCCAGCGACTAGCTATTACACCCCATTTTATCGTCCTGGTGCAGATGGCGATGCTCGCTTCGCTCCATTCCTTGCACCAGGCACAGCTACCAAGTTCAATGGGAACATTGCGGTGCTCTCTACCCAGAGTGGTCCATCTTCACAGGAGGTGACTAGCTTTGGCTTTGTTTTTTTATTTATTTATTTTGTGATATAGTTATGAGATATTACAACGATTATGAAAATTATACCAGTAAAAGTGTGGCGGTGACAATGTTGGAATTTTTAAGCGATGGGGCTTGAATAGGGAATATGAATCAAAGGTGCCATGTGGGCATAAAAGTCCAAATATGGGGGTTGATGTGTAGTGAAGGTTCTTAAAAAGTACTTGTTAGCTTAGGGGTGTGGATGCAGTCCTTCCATTTGGAGAATAGGCTAAGGGATTTGGAGACATGTTGCATTCCTGTGGCAGCGGGGTTTAAATTTTGGGCTTTTGGAGTTTGACACTAAGTTGGAGGTACCTTGTACCAAGGTTGGTGCCTACTTTGGAACCTTGATATTTTCATACTCTCAAACCTTTTTCACCAATTGTTTCTCCCATATTGCTCCTAAATGTTGCTCATATTAATCTTATCCTAAAATAAGGTGGGGAGGACAAATTGACGTTTTTTTGGTTGATCAGCGTAGTCGAATGCCTTTATAGTTAATAGTCGAGGTCATAAGTCATCACTTTGCTGCAACAATAAGTTTTGGGTTGTTGTATATGATAGCAATGGATGGGAGGTTTTAGACTGCCTTACCTCCCTCTGAACCACCTAAAGAAATAGGAGGTATTAGCTGCAGATTGCTTTGCGAGAAATTGTGGCTCTAGTTTTTGATGTCCGAAGTTCAACTGCGATTCAGGATCAAGATCTTTGAGCTAGTATCTGGTTATTTTATGTGCTTCTCCCCACATCTTTTTTTGCTTGTGTGGCGGTGAGGAAATGGCCATATTTTAGAGAGATTGCTGTGACATGCTCACTCAATCCAAGTTTTTTGTCCTTTGGAGATAGGCAGATAGCTCGTATTTTGATGGTGGTCCTTATGGGCAGCCATCTCCTGGATAGGCTCTTCAAATGCATCATTGTCGCTGTATTAGTGAGCTATGATTTTAATAAATACTAAACACCAACTTGCATAAGTTAATAACTAAATGGTATATACCAGCACTGCACAATCTCATGTGGACTCTTTAACATTCCGAATTAAATGAAAATATGAAGTAAATGCAACTTGATATGCACTTTCTTTCATTCATTGAAAGATTAAGCATAAAGAAAAGGAGAAGAGAATGAAATGTGCTGATTCTTGTATTGTGATTTATGACTTGCTTTTGCAGAGCGCAAACTCCATGGTTGTCTCTTCAGCAGGTCCCACTCCCCTGGCCACCCAAGCTGCTGGAGTAATGCAAAGCTCCATAGCTGTAACCCAACAACCAGTTCCTGTTTTCAGGCAACCAGCTGGTGTACACATATCCCATTATCCATCCAACTATCTCCCTTATAACCAATATTTCTCTCCTGTCTATGTACCCCCCCCAACTATTCACCATTTTTTGAGCAATACTCCTTTCCCGCAGCAACCCCCAAGTGGTAGCTCTTACCCTCCTCCACAAGCTGGTGCAACAGTTAAGTACTCCCTTTCTCAGTACAAGCCTGGTTCAAATTCGGGTAACTCAACTCATATAGGGATGCCTGCTGGTTATGGAAATTTTGGAGGTGTCCCTTCGGGATATAGTGCCAGTGCAGCTGCAACGAGTGGGAATTCAGCCTCAAATGAGGAGCTTGGGGGGTCACAGTATAAGGAGAATAATGTGTATATTACTGGGCAGCAGGTATGCTTTGTTTTATCTTTTTTTTTTTCATGTTCTTTCTTTTTTTTCTTCAAAAAGTACAGAATAGTTATGGAGTTAGTAGAAGGGAAAATTTCACGATATCCCCTCCCTCCCTATGTTTTTCTTTCAGGTGGCATTAAAATTTCCTAGATATTTCACTTTACCCCCTTATCCCCTCTCAATCCTCTCTCCTCATTTTATTAACTTAAAATTACCATTAACAATTTAAGATATGCCAAATAAGGACATCCTCTTTCTTTTAGAGAGAGAGAGAGCTTGTCTATGTTTCTCTTTCAACTTATCTTAAGCATTGTAATTGCCGTACATGTTTCTTAATTATCAAAGAAGAAATGGCTTATATATTTCTTTTCTACTCTTGCAGGGCGAAGGCTCTGCAATGTGGTTTCCAGCTCCGGGCCGAGACATCTCGACCCTTCAGGCAAGTTCCTTCTACAGCCTTCCTCAAGCTGGTCAGCACGTTACCTTTGGGCCCACTCAGGCGGGCCTTGCAGGCCTCTACCATCCAGGCCCACCAGCCATGGCAGCACCCACTGCCCACCCTCTCATGCAACAAGCCCAAACCATGGCTGGCCCAGTTGGTCCTGTGGGCCCACAAGCTGGAGTTTACCAAAATGCCCAACGTCCGCAGGTCAATTGGGCCAACAATTATTGACGAACCCAACAAAGAGTTTTGGATAGTTTGGTTGGAAATATCGCGGAAAAATGGATGGGAAATATTGGGTTCTTTCAAGAGCCTTTGGCCTTTTGAGTGTAAATATATGGAGGAAAGGTTGATGATGGTGGTGGGGATATTGCACAAAGGATGTGAAAGTAAGCGGTTTTAGTGTTTTTTTCCCTTCTTTTGAGGGTGATTCAGGTTTACCCTTTTGGGGCAAAAGAGGAACTGCCCCCACTATGACTCAGTGTTAACCATTTTTAAGTTAGTTGAGAGAGGTATGTTGAAAGGTCTCTCTTTCGTTCTCATTCACCTTTTGTTATTTCTGTGATTTTAAATTTTTCTTATGTAAGGTACTGTTTGTTGCTGAAAACTTAGGCTTTTGGGTTTTTTTCTCATCTTAAGGTTTAGGATGTGGAAGGTGAGAGTTGAGTTGGTGGGTTTTCATTATTTTCCACTCTCTTACCTTTGTAGATTGAATTTTGACAGTGTGAGATGTATTAACTTGTAATTGTTATATGGAAATTAGAAATCCCTCTCTCTGCTACTCAGAATGAAATGGATGAGTATAAAGTAAATTATAGGTGATGCCTCTATTCATTTTGGTTCAGATTTATCGTAAACCTTTTGTTCCTCCATTTCTAGGAAACCGCAAAGTTTGGCTCCGATCTGCAATTCATGTTACCTTGGATGATGATTGAGATTTTCTTTTACATGAATGGACAGTTTGTGTTATTCCATATTGGCTTGTGGCAACCGCAGGGTCCATGCCAGTGATACCTTGTTCCTTGTCTGCATCATAGAAGTACATATTGCTTACTGGGTTTTGCTGAGTTTCAGCTTTGTTTGGGTTTAAGAAATTGGAGCTGGAGATTTTTAGATTGTTTTTTTTCCTTGTTTTCCATTGGGTTAATTATATGCATGATCGAGAATTAACCAGTGGTATTATGGACACTTTCTTTTCTGTTCGTTTTGAAAAGATATTATGGACACTTTCTTTTGTTCGACGGTTTTGTCTACAAGAGCTCTGTCCTTCTGAAGCATTTCTCATGTTTCCCGAGAGAGAAACATCAATTTTCATAGAGAGAGAGAGAGAGGGAGGTTGAATGGTTCTTGTGTATTAGAGAGAGAAGTTTAAATGGTTCTTGTGTGAGCATTAGAAAGAGTAGGTTGAATGGTTGTGTTAGAGAGAGATAGAAAGAAGGTTGAATGATTTGTGTTAGAGAGAGATTAAATGGTTCTTGTATGTTTTAGAGAGAAGGTTGAACTCTCCTTGTGGAGAGAGAGTAGAGAGAGAAGGTTGAACGGTTTGTGTGTGAGAGAGAGAAGGTTCAACAGTTCTTGCGCGTGTTAGAGAGAAGGTTGAACGGTTTGTGCTCGTGTGTTAGAGAAAGACAGACAGAGAGAGAAAGGGAGGGTTGGTGTTTGGGTTTTGGTGGTGTTTGGAAGGTGGAACCTGTAAGAGAGTGTTTGTGTTCACTGAGTTGATGTATTATTGACCAGCATTAAATGCAAATCAAGGCAAAATGAGTTATGGTGAGGTCAAACATGCTTGGAAGTTCTTTGCAGCTTTTTCTTGGGGTACAGTGGACAAATATAAACACGTTTTGGAACAGTTCAAGGATATCGTCTTCACATAAAATGAAATTATGCCAAGTGGTCCAGCAAAACAAGTCTTAGCATATGCAGGATTTTTTGTGAATTTTAGAAAGGGATTGTATACAATGAGTCTATTTATCTTTATTACAAGGAAGTTACAATCACTTTTACTCATTAGATATCAAATTGGATGGCTTGCGTTAATCACAGAGTTAGAGAATTTTTTATTTTTTTTTTAACTTTTGAGTCTTTTTAATGACACTTTTACAACCATCCATTTTTTAAATTGAAGGGACAAGAATAATTGTGATATCTTTGTATAAAAAGTAAATAATCTCTTTGTATACTTTTTTTTTAGAATAAGAATTGTATACTGTGGGACCATTTATCTTTGTTATAAAGTCGCATTTGTTCCTAACCACTAGATGTCAAATTGGATTGTTTGAGGTGTCACAAAATTTAAGAAATTTTTTTTTGAAACCTCCTTGTACTAGAAGTAAATAATCATTCTGTATATCTTGCCTCCGCAATATTCTAAAAAAGGAGAGTCTTTGTAGAGCTGTCGATCTAAAGGCCAAAAAAAACTTAGTCCCTTGAGCAAATGATCCCATTGAAGAGGATTTTTATGATATGAGATGTTGGGATCCACTCTAGAATCCGCAAGGTGCATTTTCAAAACGGAAAATTGAATAGAGTAACTAAAATTGCTCAAAGATTGTGAAGTTTCTTGTGCAATTTTGGAGCGTTCTGTTTTTTTCCCAAGAGGATTCATGACTGATTCTTTTTTGTTCTTTTTCACTTTTCCTTTTTTAGGACTGGTTGGTAGGTTGGTTACATCCCCAAGCTCTTGGGCTCTCAAAGACACCTCTACCCTTTGAGTGAGGGTGCAAATGTACATTTTGTTCTCACAGGAGCATATAACTTTTTGAGCAATGATCCAGGTTGCATCATAGTACAGTGCAAGAACTTCTAGAAACCATGTTTGTGGCATTTGTATGGTCTCAAATTTTGCACACACACTCTCTTCATCTTAATAATCAACCCCTCAAAAAAATAAGTTCAATTTGAACTCTAGATATGGTCAAAATGCGTCCCCTCCAAAAATGAATGTCGACCATTTATTTTGTGAATTTCATGATCTTAACCTTTATAAACTCAAAATCATTTTTTTCATTTTTAACATTGTTCATCTAATGAAAATAAAACCATCCAAAAAAATTAAAAATGAAAAAATCATTCTAAAACGTAAATCTAAACATCTCACCAAAATGAATGGCCTATGTTATTGTATGTTCAATTTTTTCTTTTTTTGTGATTTGTTCATTAAAATGAAAAGAATGTATTTTTTTTTAAATTGTTGCATCATATTGCTATACAACCATTGCATGAAATCATTGCCCTACATTTTTTTAGTTTTCTTTTTTAAGATGGACCTAAAAAATGTTGTTGATCATCTACCCTTCGTACATAGTGTTTACAATCAATCAGAACCGTCATATGTAAATGTAAAACCTAACAACTTCGGATATTTCATAAAATCCCAACTAAATTCTTTAGAATTTGAACTTGGTCAGTAGGACTCTCCCAACTACCCAATTTCACATCCAATCATTAATATTAATTGTGACCTCCTTGTATCAAAGATAAATAATTTTATTGCATATTTTCTATTAGAGAATTACTCGATGTGATTGAGAGTTCCTAAATAAAATGCATTTTAGCATGGCAAAGTGGAAAGAAGTTTACCACAGTACTTAACATCATCCCCACCTCGAAAAAAATCCCTTCCGAGGTTAAGAATGCCACGGCACATGTCTCTTGTTGACATTTGATGGCTGGGGTGGTGTTATTGTGGTGCAGCAGACTTCACCATGTGCATTGAAAATGAGTCCATTTTTTAATACGTTTTTAATATTGCTGCAGCACCCTCAACAGCTTCCAAATATCATTTTTGAACTTTGCTATCATTAAACCAATAGGAAAACCAGAATAAGTTAAAAGAATGAAACATAGGAACTACATTGAACAGATGTTACAAAAAATGCTTAGTGTCTGATCCGTTGTTCTAAGTATTCATTTTCCTGTCGAATAGAGTTGATATCAGCTTGAATTTTCTCAAGGTTAAAGTTACGGGCTTTGAGTGATTCAAGCTTGGCCTCAAGCTCTGTAGTTTCTCTTTTAACCTTGTCATTTGCAAGGATGGTTTCAGATATCTTAGCAAAGCTGTCGTGGATGCCAGTTAGAAGGCGATAAGCTTGCTGCCTCAGAGGGTCATTCATGGCATCCCTGCATGAGAGAGAAGACATATATTACATACTCTACAATTATCACTTGAATTGAAATAACGAAAGAATAAGAAAGTGGGAAGTGCCCCCCACCTCCTTCTCTTTCTCTTTCCCCAATCCATGCCTTCTCTCTTACAATAAGGAGAAATTATCAGAAATATACTTTAATTTTTATCTAATTGGAAAAAAACCCTCTACTTTCATAAACCTCGTCCACACTCTTTTTTCTCAATTTTGACATTTTTTTTATTAAAATAGCCTTCACAGTAGTGGCATTACCGTGAAGGTTCTATCATTACGGTACTTTAAATAATGTAATGCAATAGTCATTACGGTAATACGACTATCGTGAAAGCTATTTTGGTAAACAAAAATGCTAAAATTGAGGAAAAAGGGTCCGGATGAAGTTTATGAAAGTTGAAGGTTTTTTTTCCAATTAGGCGAAAATTAAGGTATATTTCTGATAGTTTCCCTACAATAAATTAATGAAAAGGTATTATATTCCTTTGATGGAAGACTACACTCATTTCTACCGATCTCTTATCTTCCTTCTATATATGTACGTGTTCCAATAAAGTCAGACTGAGTATGTCTTGCTTTACACACACACAGAGGTACCTAAAAACAGTCTCATCAACCACAGTGTATGTGCGATTGAGACGGTCTTGGATGGAGTTGTTCTCTATATGGAGCTGCCGAGTTTCTTCGACTATTCGCTCGATGTCAATGTCCTGTTTCCTGCTGTTCTTGGTGAGCTCAGTTATACGCTGGATGTAAGAAGCTCTCGATGCAGTTTTGGGCCTCTTCTCAAGCTTTTCAGAAAGGGCCAAGCGCTCTGCCTCTCTACAAGTAATCAAACTGGCCATAAGAACCATAACAGCCAAAAATAATTTATGAAAAAGAAGAACCAACTTTCAGACCTGAACTCAACCCAATCCAATAAAATATTACTTTTCTATAGACAACTGAAATGCAAAGAATATGACATCACAAATAAAAGACTCAGATTTCAGAGCTAAAATAACTGCTACAAAACCGTTTCAATTTATTTTTTTAGATTCAATATGAAAATTGATTGAAATTTTATTGAAGAATTGAATCCCAAAGAGAGTGATGAGAGAGAGGGCAACCCACCTCTTGATAGTTTCAGATATCACAGCCTCTGTTTCCAGCTCAATTTTATTCAAGCACTGAAGCTTTTCAATCGCTTTAGATTCTTTTGCACTTAGTGAGTTCTTAAGTCTCGTTATTCTCTCCTCCAGAGGGTGCTTGAAAGAGTCCCTGCCAATCATGATTCGATTTCTGATCAGCTGAGAATACACTCATAAAAAAAACAAAGGAGATAACAAAACCCAACAAAAAAAAGGAGGGTAGGGTTATTCATGGCACAACAATTTCCAATTAAATCCTGGAGCAACTGAAATAATTCTAAAAAGATGTGCTGAATGTTGCAATAACCCCAGACTAAAAAACTGGACTACGAAGAAAAGGTCAAAGTGCTGCTACAATAAATAGATAAATATATTAAAGCCCCACAAATTTTTAAGATAAGACTTCAAAAAGTAGCTTATTTTTGTCCTAGTTTTGGTGGATTCAAACAATGGAAAACAGGAGAGAGAGAGAGAGAGAGAGGACCATTGCAGCTGAAGTTCCTCAAGGTTTTGCTTCCTTGCTTCTACTCTCTTATTAAGTTCTTCAAGATAGAACTCATTAGGGTGCTGGTCATCTAGTGCCATATCTGCTGCTGCTTTCAAAAGCCCACGTTTCTCTTGTAGCTGCTGAATTTCTAGAACATTTGTGCTTTCCTGAGCCTTCAATTTCTCTACTTGGTTTTGTAACTCTCCACCTGTGAACTTCATCTGTATGTCAGGACACATTTTCACCTGTGAATTTCATTGTACTAAGAAAATGCATGTCTTCTCTCTGTCTCTCTTGCTCTCTATTCAGGGATGAGGATGTACAGTCATTAGGCATGTATCTCTCAGAAGCAAGAGTCAGTGTTCGGCATTTCTAACTTTTCAACCAAAGAAATGTTTCTAATTTTTGTAAATAAAACTCAAATAAATATTTTTGTTGACATTGATGTTTGTTAGTTGTCACCTGTGCAAATGTTTCATGGTAGTTGAACAAAAACCTAAGGCAAAGACGAAAAAGAGAGACTCTTGAATCATCCAGTTTTCCAATACTGCAAGACGAAGAGTTTGTCAAGAATGCGACCCTTCTTTTCTTTTTTTTGGATAATCACTAAATGATAACAACTAAATCATTATAACCATAAAATTTAGTTGTTTATTGCCAAACAGATGAGTTTGGAAAATAATCAGTATAAAGATCATCACAATAGAAAAATCATTTGTAAAGGAAAATACAAGTTTGTCAACAAATCGGCTTGAATATAGGAATACATTAAAACTTCCAAAAAAAAAGGAATAAATTAACGTACCATGCTGGTATAAAATAGGCCATATATCATTGGTACTCAAACCTGCAAACAGTTAACATTACATGGTATAACCCTATATTCTGCAACAAAAGGTTTACTTTAACCCAAGTTATTACAGTATAAATAGTGTGCCTGGGTCTCTCCTGTCCAATGAAATGATGGATGGTGATGTGAGATAGATTGGGATCCACGAAAATAGGGCAAGCTCCAGTTGAGTCTCCCAACTCTCTTCATTGTTGCCCATTTTATCAGATGCTGATGACCCCAGTGGTTATTACAAAATGTGTTCTCCACGCCCCCCCCTTCCCCTTTCCTCCTCTCCGTCAACATCCATAAATCCATAGTCCAATGGGCTATGGTGTACTTAATCTTATGATGTATGTATGTAGAATGGGACCCATAATTGGCAACCCTAATGCAAGAGCTTGAAAAGAATGCGTATCATGGTAAGTTACGGACATGAAAAAGATTATATACTCAACTTCAACTCAATCAGTCTGCCTAATACTCTCCTTTCTCCTTCTGTCTGATATGGAGATGTGAGCTTTGTTCAAATGTATTATGAAAGAGAAATTAATAAAGTAACTTTTTTGGGAAAATGCACTATAATCCAGTGGATACACATAGTCCAATAGGGCCATCACAGTTCAATGAAATCACAGACTGTGATGGTGAGAGAGTAGAATCCATGAGAAAAGGACATGATCCAAATAGTGGGTCCCCTCTCTACAATCATCATCCATCATTTCGTGGATAGTGCAAAACCGTATAGACTTTCATAGCCCCCTGGTAGTATTATACTTTCCCTTACCAGAAAACTAGGAAGGTAAGAGAGAAATGAACAAAAAATCATGACAATTCAAACTTAATGTGCAGCATTAAAGTATATGGTATCATGTAACTTCAAGCTGCAGTAAAACTTCGAACAAAAAAAGGCATCCCTTTTTTCATTGACCTTACTTGTGAAGATTGTTCCACTAGAGAAGCCAACTTCAGCTCAAGTTTCTTGATATGTTCAACATTCGTCTCCTTCTGGGAGGACTCCGACAGCTTCACATCAGAAACTGATGACTCTGGTTCCAATGCTTCATTGGATGTCGCACTTTCCCTTAAAACACTAATTAAATGGTCTTCAAATGAACCCCCAACAAAAACCTTCTCAACAACAGTATTTGATGGCTCTGATGATCCAGCCTTCAATTCCAGTAGTTCATTTTTCTTCAGTACGGAGGACCAATTTCTTGATTTGGTTTTAACCTGGCTTAGAACTGCATGATCCTCACTTAGTGTATCCTCCTTTTCAATCCAATTCTTTAAACAGCTGCTAAATTCAGTGGAAATCCGGTCATTTCCTCCAACCCTAACCCTGGTTCCAACTCCCTTTCTACCACCAACTTTATTTGAAGAAGATTTCGACAACTTCTCTACCAAGAACCTCACCAATTTATACGAGTCTTCATCAGAGGGGTAAAGAAACTGCACAGATTAATGAACATGGGTTATTCAGATATCATTTCAGTTTTTATTCAAGGGCCAAGGACAGCAAATAAAAACTTCAAACAATTAGGAGGAAGGACCACCTTTCCTTTTTTCTACACGAATTAAGTATACCACCAAAAATATTCAGTTCTTTTTTAATTACACTTAAAGATAAAAAAAACGAATATCTAAACAACTGGTCCAGAGAGACAATTATTACCATTAATATCAACAATAACACCTCATTAACCAAATAGATTTTATATTTGGGAAATCTCCTTAACCAGATTTTTTCTTTTTATTTTTTATTTTTTAATAGTTCAATAGGAATCTAACTTGATATGTGGTGAAATCTGCCAAAGCAGGTTCTCATAAAAAGAAAAGCCAAAACCAACAAAACCACAAGAGACGGCATGGTTCTAAAATACAACTATAAAAGTAGAACTTCCTCAAGTTGGAAGTCAAACAATCTGGAAATTTTTTCTTTCTTGTATTCTCTTTTTTTTGGGTAACTACTATTCAAATAATTGCCTAAACACCTAATAACTAAGTTCCTTTGAATATCTTATGCAATTCGTGTGATCTCATTTGTTGACCCCCATTGTTTCTGAATTGTATCCTATCCTTTTAATGGATCATCACCACCATCGTTAGAGCCTTTTTCCAACTATTTGGTGTCGGCTACATGAATCGTGGTCTGCCATTCTGCTCGATCAAGCGTCATATCCTTTGTGAGGTCATAAGTTCCCCTATATTTTCTCACTACTTCCAACCAGATTTTTCTAGGCCTACCCCTTGTTCTTTTTTAGCCTTCCACTTGAACCAACTTGCACTTCATAACAGGTGATGCACTAGATCTACGCTGCACATGGCCAGCCCACTAAGTCTACTTTCCCTCTTCTTATCGTCTATTGGAGCCACACCTAAGTTAACTTTAATGTATTCATTTTGAATTCTATCCCTTCTTGTCTTGTCACTCATCCATCTCAACATCCTCATCTCGTAACAGTAAGGACCCAAACTTTCCCTTAACCCGTCTTAAGTCTTTCCTTAATTTTATTAGATAGGCAGCCCATACAAAACTTTGCCAAAACTTTCTTGAATCTATGTTATCCTTTTGATGGATAAATATGTTTAATATAGAAAAAGTTCTACACCCAAGATGTCCATGAAATGCAAATATTATTTAGACCCAATTACTTCCAACGTCATCAAATCCAGAGTAATCATTACAAAGCCATCAATAAGGACGTAGATTCACTAGTGTTTTTTCTTTCAATTTGCAATTATCGTAAACTCTGCACTTCTCTTTCCATAATCTTCCTTTTTCTCCTATACAGTCGCTACTTAAATATGAGCAAGGAATATGACAATTAGTAAGATATTATGGCCCCTGAACCAGCAATAAAAATATTAATGAATAGAACAATATGAAGCAAAAAACTTGTAATTTTTTCTACTCCTACGTCAGCTATTATGTGCTCTATAAACCATTAAAGCGCCAAAACGACCATCTTTTTCCATTAATTGTTATGAACATTCAAATTAAGCAAGCACAAGTATTAACATAGCTATAATGCAAAAAACCCAACATTTATACGAACCCAAATAAACCGTCGCTTCTCTACAACACCGGAATTAGAGATCAAAGAATGCAAAAGAACACTTGGAGTTTCTTCAAAAGCAAAGGCTTAAATTTCAGAGAACCATGAAATTTATTGAAAAGTTGAGACATGGGTCTTTTACTTACTTGATGGAAACTCAGATCCCCTCTGTACCCTAGCCCTTTAATGGCGGCTGAGAGGGTTGTACTGAGACGGAACCTCTCCGCCATTGAAACTGGCAATGAAGTTGGGTAAACAAAGGAATTATCGATGAGACGAAGAGATTGAGAACAAATTGAAACCAGAGCACCAGTTGTTAAATCCTGGATTGATGATACGCCAATTGGGATCTTGATTCCTGCTTGCTCCAGGCCATTCAGAAGGATTTCATGAGAATCTTCCATGGCTGATAACACTCGCTGTGTGTTTCTGATCTTCTTTGTAACTCTTTGTTATAATCGAATGGGAAACTCAGTAGTAACGGGCACGTATGGTATGATGCATGTGTCACAGGAAACAGCAAGTTCATGAGGTTATCACCGTTTGATCAATAGATTGGTGAGACTATGTTAGATGTGCCCGTACACTCTGGTCTATTCAAATTTCGGAAATACGCCCTCCATCAAGGCCAAAGATATAATGCAACCGCCGTATGCAGCGGCTGTATTATAATATAATGCAACCACACTTCTAAAAAATCATCGTTTTATTTGTATAGAAAAAGTTTATATACTTCCTATGTACCATAGAAGATCTATGCTTTTTTTATCATCAAGCATCCAATTTTGCTCAAGAGAGTCACTCACTGTTTGATCTCAGATTCGACATCTCAAAATATTTTATTTTTACCTCTTTTTATACAAATTTTATGAATATGAAATTTAGTATATGCCATCTTCTCATTGGGACGCACCTATAAAAAATATTAAGAATAATTTTTTGATAAAATATAATGATCAAAATATCCCTTGAAACTTTCATGAGTATTTTAATGATATTATTTTATTGAAAATATTGTTTTTATATTTTTCCACTAGTGCGACTTTAATAGAGGATTGGACGTACAAAATTTGGTGTCAAAATAGTTTGCAAAAAAAAATTAAAAATAAAAGTTTAGAGATATGACATTGTGATTGGGGCAATCTTAACCCTCAATTCAGAATGGACGGTTGGATAAGGGGAAGTATATAAGTTTTATGTTGTAGGGGAAGCATAGAAAGCTTGCCCATTTTTACGACCCAAAATTTTCACACACACTATCTTCATCTCAATAATCAATCCCCCCAAAAAAAAAATACAATTTGAACCCTAGACATGCTCAAAATGAGTTCCCTCTGACAACAAATCTAGACCATTTATTTGGTGAATTTCAAGATCTTCGCCTTTATAAACTCAAAAACATTTTTTATTTTTTAACATTGTTCATCTAATTATAATAAAGTTATTTAAAAAAATTGGAAAAGGAAAAAATCCTTGTAAGGCCTAGATATAAACATCTTATCAAAATGGATGACCTCATTTAATTGGGCTAAAAAAATACTTTCAATGTTGCGTTTTCAAAATTTTCTTTTTTGGTGATTGTTCATTAGAATAAAAAGAGCGTATATTTTAAAATTTAGATCAAACAAATGGCCAAAACATAATTTTTAAAGGTTATTGCATCATATTGCTATACAATCGTTACATGAAATCACTGCCGATACATCAAAAGAAAAAATATTCATGGAATTTTGCAATCTTACTTGTAGAAACAATATTGTGGTAATCTACACCGTTCATTTTATTTGCCGTTAACAACGGTCAAAATCCTCATGGGCGTCACACGATGGAGGGAAATGTCAAAAAACTTATTAGGGCATCGCATGATATAGGGAAATTTATGCTCATGACTATTGAGTTTACGTTATTGAAAAGTCCAAAGCCAATAGATGACTATGGATCTTCAAATGTTCAAGATTTTATATTATTACATAGGACTTTGGATCTTGAAGCAAGGGCATTTTGGGATAAAGATAAAAAAAAATGAAAAAAATAATATGAATGGGGATTTTTATAAGAAAATTTGTTTCGATCGGGACTACATTTCTACATTTGTGATCCCCGAGGTATAAAGCATCCATCTTAAAGATGGATGCAAATAGGTTGTCCATCTAAAAATAATTGAAGCTATTAGTCCAAATGTTTTCTTAATAGAATTAATATTTTAAAATTTATTTATTTTTCATATTCATGATCTCCATGTCAAAGATTACAAGGCCTTATAAATTAGGTCAAAAATCCATCTCAAAAATAGATTTTTAAGAGGTGACTCGGACTCATAGAAACAACGTCTTTTTTATAATAACATAAAACTAAGGGGGCATGTGCATAAATTTCTTCGTGGGCCGAATTTCATAAAGAAGAAAACTGTTCATATATTTGTGATGGAATCAAATATTGATTATCTCAATCCATGTGACCATAAATTATATACCAACACCAAGAGTCACGCTTTGCTCCTACAATTATATATTAAAGTTCACATAAAGCTTATGACAAAACTAAGCAATCACAATAACATAAGCTGGCAAGGTTTTGGTTGGTTTTAGTTGGTTGATCCTTACTATATCAAGTAAAACAAAGCTAGAGAAAGCTAATGTTTCTTGAAACATGGAAATCACTTATGAAGGGGAGAGAGAGGCTATGTCCTCACCTCTCCCAAGATGCACAATGCAAATGGCAGGAGGCAGTGGATTTGGGCATAGCATAGAAATCATCTCACAATCATGTGCCATGCTAGATGAAGGACCAGACAATGATAATGAAAATGCATGTTCTTATCCATGCAAGGATTCTCCCCTTCCAATATTCATCAAGGTAAATACATTATTTTTTATTTTTTATTGAAGTGTTATAGAACAAGGATTCGGAGGACACACTGGTGTCCTGTCCTGAGCCCATTTCACCTCCGATGACCATGTCTGTCAAAGAGATTAGGCCGAGTCCAAACAATAAAATAATGAAACTTTGGACTCAACAGCCTATCGAGCCTGAATAACTGGGGCGAGTCTGAGTTGAACTTGCTGAGTTCTCCAACAATGCTTTAGTGAGAGTCCATTTCTTTGTTCTTAATAAAAATATCTGAATTTTTTGAATTTGTAGTTTGAAGATGTGGAATATAGGGTGGAATGCAATTGCACCTCATATGAGAACCCCATGAAAGTTGTGATGTCAAATGTGGCTGCACATTTGAATATAGAGCACAAGTACAAAAACATACTGAATGGAATAACTGGGAGCATAGGCCCTGGTCAAATTCTTGCATTGATGGGGCCTTCTGGTAGTGGAAAGACAACCTTACTGAAGATAATTGGAGGTAGACTACATGGGAATATCAAGGGGAACATCACTTACAATGATATTCCCTATAGTTCAGCTCTGAAAAGAAGGTAATTTGTTTTATGATCAGTGTATTTGTTGCTTAAGATATCTGGTAGTATTATTTTAATTTTTTGTTGGATCAATTCGTTGATTCACAGGATAGGATTTGTAACACAAGATGACGTGCTTTTTCCTCAATTAACTGTGGAAGAGACCCTTGTTTTTGCTGCATTTCTGAGGCTTCCAAGCGATATGAGTCGTCAACAAAAGTTTCTAAGAGCAGAAAGAACAATTGTGGAGCTAGGTTTAGAGAGGTTTGCTACATAACAAATATATATGACACCTTCAAAATCATTTGGAGTTAAAAATATATCGCACTTTCAGTTTATGGAAGAAATAAGCTGGATTTTCCTCTAAGATCAAATTACAAGTATTTTCCATTACAGGGCTATCATGGTCATAGAAAATTATGTTTGGTTATAGATGTCGACACACAAAAATTGGAGGAGCATTTGTAAAAGGTATATCCGGAGGAGAAAGGAAACGAACAAGTATAGGTTATGAGATTCTTGTGGATCCATCGTTGCTGTTACTTGACGAGCCTACCTCTGGTCTTGACTCTAGTACTGCAAACAAACTCCTTCAAGTTTTACAAGGACTTGCAAAGGTGATAATACAAGCTCTCTCCCCTGCATTCTAAAATGCATTTTGTTAAGTACTGGTTTGATGAAATAACTTGTACATCTTAATATGTTGATTAAATGGACAAATAGGCTGGTAGAACAATCATTACAACGATTCACCAACCTTCGAGTCGAATGTTCCACATGTTTGACAAGCTGTTGCTTATATCAGAAGGCTGTGCTATATATCACGGGCAAGCTCAAGATTCCATGAATTACTTTTCTTCATTGGGTTTTGTTCCTGAATTGGCTATGAACCCTGCAGAATATTTATTGGATTTAGCCACAGGACGAGTTAATAACATAAGGTTCCCTGAAGAAATACAAGTTTCACAATCCACCCAAGGATTAGAAAGGGCAGTTCTCAAGGTAAATGAGCTACTTTCAGCTAGTGATTAATTAAATCAAGTTGTAACTATCATATAAGCACCTTGAATTTCTTGCATTGGCTTATACATTTTTTATTTTTGTCTCTTTCTTGGTATCTTAGCATTTACAATGGAAATACAAAACTGTGTTGGAACCTAAGGAAAAAGAAGAAAACAATCATTCTTCAAGGACAAATAAACATCTCCAGATGGCTATTCAAGTGAAAAGGGATTGTACATTGTCTTGGGCAGAGCAATTTGTGATTCTGTCAAACAGGACATTCAGAGAACGGCGTCGCGATTATTTTGACAAATTAAGACTGCTCCAATGTCTTGGAGTTGTAATTCTATTGGGTCTATTGTGGTGGAAATCCAAGACAACAACAGAGGCTCAAGTTCGGGACCAGGTAGAAATTGTAAACATGTCGCTTAATTTTCATCTCTACTACAATATGCATGATCTTAATGCATTGTCCTCTTTTTTGTTGATAGGTTGGATTGATGTTCTACATTTGTATATTTTGGACTTCTTCATCACTATTTGGAGCTGTCTATGTATTTCCATTTGAAAAAATGTACCTGGTCAAGGAGCGGAAAGCAGATATGTATAGATTAAGTGCATACTATGTCAGTAGCACACTGTGCGACATGGTTGCTCATGTCTTCTACCCGATCATTTTCATGGTCATAATATACTTCATGGCTGGTTTTAGAAGAACGTTGCCATGTTTTTTTCTCACACTACTTGCAGTGTTATTGGTTGCCATCACGAGTCAGGTAATTTCTAGTTCTTTTTTAGCCAAACCAGCTTATTTCTAGTTAATTGGCACATTCGATATCTTCTTTTTGTCGTGTTTTAATTGTTTCGTATATCATAAGTCTCTAATTCTATTGCAAACTATAGGGGGCAGGGGAGCTTTTCGGAGCTGCAGTTTTGAGCATAAAGAGAGCTGGGATGATAGCTTCTATGGTGCTAATGTTGTTTCTTCTTACTGGAGGATACTATGTTCAGGTTATCTTCTCAGCCCAAAATGAAATGGGCTTCTTCTATGAACTTCTCTCTCTCTTTGCAAATAAGTATGTTATTGATTTGTGCACATTGGTTTTGCAGCATATACCTCAATTCATGAAATGGATGAAGTATGTATCATTCATGTACTATGGGTTTAGGCTCCTATTGAAAGTGCAGTACTCTGGAGACCAATTATATGAGTGTGGAAGTGTAGGCGGATGTAAAAGTCTACAAAGTTCACCAACATTCGACACTGTGAATTTGGATGGAGGCGTCCAAGAAGTTTGGATCCTGTTGTGTATGGCCATTGCTTATCGGTTATGCGCTTATTTATGCCTTCGAAAGAGAATAAATATATCACCAATCTGATTTGTTAATGGGGATCTCAGTAAATGCTCAGTGCATGTTCAGAAGGAATAAAGATCATGTGCATTCAGTTTAGTGATATTTGTTTGCATTGATGATTATATCAATGTTATGATGATGTGCTAATCTTTTTAGTAAGCTATGATTCGAACATTAAAAGATAATTATCTTTTCCAATCTTTCATCCTACAATGTGAAGGCAATGAGTCCATATGCTGCCTATGACCAAAAAGTTACATGCTTGTAATGCATACCATGCATTCACTCCTTCTGATAAAACCCCATTTAGGAGTATTTCTTAGACCCAAATTTGTAATCTCTTGAACCTAGTCACTAACCTCAACAACAATAACAACAATTATTATTATTATACTTTATATTTACAAGGACAAAATAATGTCCTATAATTGAATGGAGACGTTCTAAATTTTGGATATGGGATCTAAGTGTTTAGAAACTCAATATCTATGTTTTTTAAAAAAATATATCAGGTGATTATCCCAAAAATTCAATTCCGCTAATCTTTTTCACTAGTATTTTTGCTCCCAGGAGTTAGTGTATAGTGTGATACGGGGGGAGTAGTGATCACACCGTTGCTAAACTAGGTTTCGAGTGCAAAGGTGAAAGGTCAAAAGTTGGACTATCTATGACCCATATGACCATAGAGAATCTACATTTGCAAGTGTTATCACCATCCAATGAAAAGATGGATAGTGATAGAGAGAGTGGACTTGCATATATCATACATTTCATAAGCCAACTTGTAGGTATAACTCCCACAGCATAACAATGCATCTATTTAATCGGCGCAGTGCTAGCATCCATATTTTCTTTGTTGGGTAGTCAAGTGGAGAGTGTTTTCTTTTTTTGGTAGGAATGGAACTCAATATTTCATTACCCAGTTTGACAATCTAACTTTGAGCTCATTCTTAAAATAACAATAATTTTTTATGGTTACATAGAACACACAATAATTTTCCATATTTCTTATTACTTTATAAATGTTGTACTATTTTTTCCTAGCAACACATGTTAGAGAGAGAAATAGAAGACCTAACTGGTCATTTTTTCCAAATCAGAAAACATATGTATGTAAGAGAGAGAGACAGAGCAAGAGAAGGCCTAACTGATGGTCCCTTTTCCCAAATCTGAAAAGATTATTGCGCAATTTATTAAAAGGTAAATTGTTTCATGTGGGTTGGACCGCCTTTCTACATGTGCGGTCTAGAAAGTGTAAAGCATCTATCTAAAAAGGGAAACCAATAGTCCAAATGTTTTCTTACTAGAATTATTATATTTAGTCTTCTAAAAATTATTTATTTATTCATATTCATGATCTCTAAGTTAGATATTACATATCTTAAAAAATTAAGTCTTAAAATCCATTTTAAAAATAGATTTATTAAGAAGCTCAAATTTCTACATATGTGGGCTTGGTATGATAGAAACCGGGTTATCAAAGTACCAAAATACCTATGAGAGATGAATAATTCAACAATCTCCATGTCTCTAACTATTAGAACTCAAGACTACGCTTTCTGTGAAAATATTTTCCGCTCGCGCTGGAGCATATATTGTGCATTTGCTCTTTCAGGTGAAACTTTATGCTATAAATTTTGGTTGAACGCCAAACTTTAGGGATGTAGTCTCTTGAATCTCATAATCAACGTCAAAGAAAACAAATTAAATAGGATCTTCTATGGGGAAAGGATTTTATACTTCCACTACAGCATAAAAGATCTATGTTTTTCTTACCATCCAGTCGTCCAATTTTGATCAAGAGAGCCACTTACCATTTGATCTTAGATTCGACGTCTCAAAAGTATTTTAATTTTATTTTATTTATATAAATTGTATGAATATGAAATTGGGTACATATCATTTTCTCATTGGGGTGCACTTGTAAAAAAATATTAAAATTAATATTTTGGTAAAATATAATTACCAAAATACCCTTTAAAACTTTAAAAGGTATTTTGATCAGTTTATTTTATTGGAAATATTTTTTTATATTTTTTGCTAGTGTGAGTTTAATAGAGGATTAGACGTCCAAAATTTGGTGTCAAAATAGTTTATAGAAAAAAAAATTAAAAATAAAATAGTATAGAGACGTGATAATGTGATTGAGGCAATCTTAGCCCTCGATTCATAATGGTCAGTTTTATGCTGTAGGAGATACATAGAAAGTTTGCCATCTTCTACGTACCTAAAAATAATCAACAATTAAACAATGATTGTTCAATTTTTGAAGGGCAAGATCTAGGTATTCAGGAACCTCTAATCTATTTTTTTATTAAAAATATTCATACGGTGATATATAGATAGAACCCAAAATTTTGGATAAAAATATACATATGAAATGAGTAATGATGTTATAAAACCTTCCCCTACCCATGTGTGTAGGATGTCAAAGGATCACCATTAAATGTGGCACATATCTCTAAAAACATCAAATCCCACACCTATATGATAACTTTTTTAGAGACTTGTGCCTAATTTAATGGTGATCGTTTTAGGTTCTATACACATGAGTGTGGGGGGGTCTCATAGGTTCATTATTCATATAAAATTACTCTTTTTCCATAAGAGGTTGTTATGCAATTGTTTTATTAATATTTTGCAATTAAAACAAAAGAGACATTTAACGTATTAAAAATGTCCATCTCTTATATATATTTTTATAATTTTTATTCCAATAATTTACCATAAAATGAATATTTTGATGCTATTTTTGAAAATAAAATAAAAAAAAAGAGTAAAATATTAAATAGTTTCGCTTTGATAAATTTCAAAATTTTATTTTAATCTAAATTATCATTTACTAATATTTTTTATGAAGTAATGATCTTATGAGATATTCCCACACCTATGTATAAGACTTCGAAGGATTACCATTAAATTTAACGCATATCCCGCTAAAGGTCAAGTTCGATACGGTAAGACAACTTTTAGCGATATATCATTTCCCTTTCCTATGGCGCCCAAAAGAAATTTGTAAAGGGTAATATGGAAATATAAACCAGCCACTCCAGAACCGTCCGATTTAGGTTCTCCCTGTTTAATCTCAGCGCTCTTTAACTCGTCCCTCTGCTACTTACAAAACCCTTCGTTTTTGCTTCGCCGACCTAGAGAGAGAGCGCCGAGAGCGGAGGCACGAGCTCAAACTCCAGGTAAGATTCATTGATGCGAAGCTCTTGTTTCTCTCTTTGAAACCCTGATGCTAAAACCCTAATTCGAGGCATTTCGATCTATTTCTTCTGTTTTAGGGTTTTTGACTGTCTAATAATCTGAAGATCTTCTCAGTGCAACTATTTGTGTTTGTGATTCTTCTTTATGTGGTTGCTTCCTCCACTGATTAGCCTGATATTTTAAGCTGGAGTATATTGATGGATATCTAAAATTGAATATCTTTTTGGAGTTTCTAATCATCCATACCATATTATATATATTGTATCTTAGTTTATTGTTTGTCATTTTTGTACTTAGGTTAGTTTCGAGCTAACTTAGGATCCCGTTTTAATTTTTTGTTTTTACTCTCTTTTCATGTGAGAATCACACTCTAATCTGATCATGTGAGAATCACTATAATCTGATCCGTATTGTTTTTTATTCATATTTTGCTATAATGCATTTCTTTTTGCTTTTTTTATCTGACATGTGAATGCAACGGAACTGAGTTTGATAATGTGGGTTTCTACGTTAAATTAAGTGATTGATTGGTTTTTTTTCCGTGTTTTCTATCAGACCTCATGGTCTGATTTGCCACTGATCGTTTTTTCCTTTTTGTTGGAACCCATTTTATTGAGTTTAAGTGGTTGTTTTTAGAATGATTTTAAAATGAGTTGTTGGTTATATATTAAGAATTCCATCATTTTGTTTAAAATGTTTGACTCGGGAAATTTGGGTATTGAGACCCAGGTTTAATATACTGGTTTTGGAGCTCAACTTGCTATGTGGGAGTAGTTTGATATCTTGGTTTCTGATTTTGGTTTTTGTATTTCTATTTTGAACTTTTCAACTTGCATCTTCCCTTTTTATTGACAAACTGGATGTGTGTTTTGCGGAGGTCTCGTTTGGTAAACTAGATTTGATTATTGATGAAGAATTTCATTCTCACAGAAGTTGGTTATTGGGTTCTTATAACTCGGGTTTAACATGTTGATAAGTGGTTTATGATACAGGGATGGGTGAAGAAGAGGTCAAGACTGGCGCCATTGTTCCAGCATCAGTGCTGAAGAAGAGGAAGAGGAGTGAGGAATGGGCGTTGGCAAAGAAGAAGGCCCTTCAAGCCACGAAGAAGAAAAATGCTGATAACAGGAAATTGATGTTTAAGAGGGCACAGGAATATGCAAAGGAGTACCAAGAGCAGGTGACTCAGTGCATTCGGTGCTTTGCCCACGATTTTTGTTTTTTATGTTTTTGGGGCTTCTGCTACCTAAATGATTGTTTGCCGCGCATTTGTTCGATTGTTATGGAATTACGATTTTCTTGCATGATTTCCAGGAGCTTGAACTGGTTAGATTAAAGCGAGAAGCCAAGTTGAAGGGTGGATTCTATGTGAACCCTGAGGCTAAATTGCTGTTTATAATTCGTATTCGTGGGTATGTTCTCTATTCTAGTATGGAGTCATTATAAGATCTGAAGTACCTATTTTGATATTTCTACAATCTTGTTGTTTACTTCCAAGAACGGATATTGTTTTGTTTTTATTTGTGATGTGAATCTTCCTTAGCCTTTGTGTAATGTAATATTATGTTGCAAGTCGCTATTTGGGGAAGAAAGTGAATTTTTTTCTCAAAAAAAGAAGAGTTTTTTTATTGCTAATGCTGATATGCTTCTGATTTATCAAAAAAGAGAGAAAAAGCTGATGTGCTTTGGTATGTAAGCATGTTGTCGTCACCAATACCTGACTATAGCGATGGCTTTCCAAGGATCTAGAATAGAATGCCGTAGGGAGTATGCATTGAATGCTTTCCTTGATTAATAAATGATGGCTATATCTCCGTTTCTTGATAATTCCATTGGAGACATATCTATAGATGACGATAGGTGTATTTGTTGATGAAATATTGCTCCTCTTGTTGGTAAAAGGTAGATAGTAAGTCGCCTAGGTAGGTTTTAAGAATCAGGAAATGATCCTTTATAGTTTTTATGTAGGGAAAGTCAGGGTTTTTTAGTTTTTCTCTTATAATTATGGAAGTGTTGCACTAGGAAATGATAGACAAGAAGAAATGATTTGGGTGTTGTGAAAATATCCTTTTTTGGGGGTGGAATCTGTTGCAGGCTTGGGGAGGGGGCCAACTCTCTCAACCTTCGGTGTGAGCTCCCCATTATACTTAGAGATAGGGTATATTCTCTCTCCTTTTATGCTTTTTAATTCTTTTTTCCTACATCATCTACGAGCTAAAATTTCCTCCAATAAGACTTATCTCAGAAATCAAGTATCTGCTAGCATATTGATAAGACTTATCTCAGAAATCAAGTATCTGCTAGCATATTGGTACAAATTTCCATTAATCATGTGATCCTGTGGTGCCAATATTCCATTGGAGCTAGTCCAGTTCATTTTTCTGGGTGTCAAGTCGAACCGGACTCGCCCCGTTCGACTCGAGAACCGGCACAGCCAGCACAAAATCGAGAACCGCCCGGTTCTAGAGTAGGAGCGTGCCCCACACACACTCACACGTGTGCCCACGCACACTCACAGCTCACACGTGTGTCCGAGCGCAGGTGCAAGTGTGCCCCACTCACACGTGCACACGTGTGTCCAAGTGCACGTGCGAGCGTGCCCCACGCACACTCACACGTGCACACGTGTGTCCAAGCGCACGTGGGAGCATGCCCCCTCGCTCACTCACATTTGCGCACATGCAAGCGTGTCCCACGCACACTCACACGTGCACACGTGTATCCAAGCGCACGTGTGAGGTTGCCTTAATATTTTTGCACACATATTATAAGTCATATTACATAAGTATTTATATACCAAAGTTGAATACCCATCTTTCGATGTGGGATAATTCCCAAACATCATAAATGAAAACGAAATGTAAATATAGTCTATTAATTAGCAATTTATAATCACATGTAGTTAGATGGCTTGGTGGTTATGACTTTGGTTTTTTTACTTGATGTCCCAAGGTCGAATCTCCTTGGGCATGTGTTGCATACGAATCTCCTTGGGCATGTGTTGCATTTTTGTTGTGTATATAGTGGTTGGTATAAATATAAATATTTTTGTAAATAATATAAAAGACATAAAAAAATAAAAAATAAAAAAAATAATTTTTTATAAAACAGTTAATTTTTGTTGTATTTAGTGGTGGAATTATTTTTGTAAATAATATGAAAGGTATAAAAAAAATAAAAATAAAGTTAGTCTATTTGAAATCTCCATCTTTCTACTAACAATCTATTTTACTAAATTTATTATAGAAACCTAAAAAAATAATTTTTGAAAAATTGAAGTGTTATTTCCAAAATTTGTACGCATTTTATTAATTTTTACATCGATAACCAAATATTTTATTTTATTTATGAATTTTTACATTATAAATCATGTAATGTATTATTTTTCTTACAGTTGTCAATAATACATTTTAAATTAAATAATATTATAAAATATTTTAAATTTGTTATTATTTGTCTAATAAAATAATTATAAAATGTAAACTAATAATTATAGTTTCAGTATATAATATTATAATTAGTGAGGTTGTAATAATTTTGGATTATAGTTAGTTAGGCTGTAATAGTTTGGGTTTTTTTAGCGGATTAGGGTTTTTCGTCAAAACGAGATTTTAATGGTTATTCTTTCATTGATTAGTCTACTCTTTATTATAGTCCATATATAAGTATATAGTTTATCCATGATAATTCTATGATTTTTCTTTTATGTGATGCAAATTTAATAGTTAAAATAAGTTTATACAGGGAAAGAGCATCTCAATATTCACAAATTGATAAAAAAGATGAAAGTTAATAATGTAGTACCCTCATTTTTTATTGGATTCTTAAAAAACAACATTTATAATGAATTTTAATATTTTTTTCGGAGTTTTTTGAAGTTTTAATCCGATCGATTCAGCAGATTCCCAATCTGCCTTTATTTTCAATTACCAACTATAACTATATGTGGTTCTCTTCTTGCTTCCATTTTCTCACTACTTATTTTCTTTCCTACTTCTTAGAGCTTTCGTAACTTGGGATTATTATGGGTATGTCTCTGGTGTTCGTTCGCAATGACTGTTGGTTGAGATGGGCCATTCCTGTCCTCTCAATTGGAGAAACAATGGCTTCTACATGTAGCCATTATTATGCTTGTTGTTTATGGCATATGGGTTATCGAAAATTATGTTTTGCATGCTGGACCCCTTGTCTCCAGAAACAGCTTTAATGGTTCTCCCAGTTGGGCTAAAACAAGTAATCTAAAGCCTTTGCTATATGGTGCATTTCATGTTGGAACCTAAAGCCTCGGCTATATGGTGCATTTGATGCTCCATTAGGCTGATACTTCTATGTCTGTCTTTTTAGGTATGGATAACCCTTTGAGTTGGAGGTTGGTTTCCATGCTTGTTATCTCTATTAATCTCCTGGGTTTTGGTCAAAAAAATTTTTTTCCTGCCATATGCTTTTTGGTTACTTATATTTTAGTAGCACTTGTCTCTATTTTCTCTAGAGCCAGTCCTTTCTTTGCAAACTTCAACCCCATTCTACTGTTGGGTCAGAATTTGGAATACTCCTCCCTATCTTGCCTTCCTTCTGGCTTTCCAGAAGTAGGAAAGAGTTTGTCGGGGCTGATATCTCCCATTAGTTAATGGCCTCTGGGATATAAATTTCATCATTTAGTTAATGTTTATGATTAAACTTAGAAGTCAAGTTACTGCTTGAGGTTTACTCCCTTACTGCATTAATGTGTCCTTTCAAACTTCTGCTTATGTTTTATTCCATGCACAAATTTTGATTGAAAGCCTTTTGTTTGTAATATGTAATCTCATTTTTCCGCTTTGTTTTATTGTTTTCTCCTCTCAGTATCAATGCCATGCACCCAAAGACTAGGAAGATTTTGCAGCTTTTGCGTTTGAGGCAGGTAAGGGGGTTTGCCTTGTACCTTTGAGATGGGTTATAACTTTGTATGGTCAGGCTTGACATGATGCTCTATTACTGTATATCCTGCCAGATATTTAATGGTGTCTTCCTCAAAGTGAACAAAGCAACTGTGAATATGCTGCATAGGGTTGAGCCTTATGTGACTTATGGGTATGTCTCATCACTCTTGAAATCATCCTAGTGACCTGGTGTTTTTTTATTCTTAATTATATATTGGCTTGTGCATGCTGCAGGTATCCTAATTTGAAGAGTGTTAGAGAACTGATTTACAAGAGAGGCTATGGGAAATTGAAACATCAGAGAACTGCATTAACTGAAAATTCCATCATTGAAGAGGTATCTATCTTGTGCATTGAGTCGTTCTTCAAAACTTTATTTGAAGAAACCATGTATTTGATTTTAATCTGTTTGATCTCCTTATTAAAACTTGATTGCAGGCCTTGGGTAAATTTGGCATCATATGCATCGAAGATCTCATTCATGAGATAATGACAGTTGGGCCTCATTTCAAGGAGGCAAACAACTTCTTGTGGCCTTTCCAGCTAAGTGCTCCGCTGGGAGGTCTGAAAAAGAAGAGAAACCATTATGTTGAAGGCGGTGATGCTGGAAACCGCGAGCATTACATCAACGAGTTGATTAGGAGGATGAATTAGTAATGCTTCAATACAATTTCTTCTTCTCCTCAATTAGTTTAGGAGGCTACCGAGGTCTTAATGTCGGTTCTTTTACTGAGGATGCTTTCTTTTTTTATGAGCTGGATGTTGAATGTTTTAATTTTTGCCGTGATTTTTCCATCTCTTTTGAATATTTTTAAATGCCAATGTGGCTAAGCTTATCTCATACAGACCATCAATTATGCTATGGTGTGATGAGAATGCCTGAAACGTATGTTTCGTTTATTTTTATTATGACCCATTTTTGCTTCAAGGTTTTGGTATCCATTGGCGGGATCAGAGGCGGATTCTTTATAGTTGTTCGTTTTCTGGGTTTATTTGCTTACGTAATGCACTTTACCTTCTGATTTAAGTTGTCCCTACCATTCTTCGTAAAATTACCCGATCTAACTGCTAATGGCCCAGTTAGATTGGAACCGGCTAGTGGCCGATTCTGGTTTTGGGCGGTTAGGGTTAACAACCGTTGTTTAAAAAAAAATTTCTAAAAAATGTATATGAATTCTAAAAAATAAGAAATTTGATATTTAATGCATTTTTAATTATTCTTTACATTACGGTAAAGATTAAAAATTGTTTTGGGCCATTAATACTCATTTTTATATTTTTCCATTTTTTTTAGAAAAAAAATAAAAATAGCTCTCGGAAAATATAAATAGAAAATGGGTTAAAATGTGTTTTTTTCATTAATTTTTAAGAGTTCTTTATATGTTTTTCATATTTTAGTGGATTTTTTTTTGTACTTTTATTCATTTTCAACGCTTTTTATACAGTTTGAGACTTACTTGCTTAGAGTGGTTGAATCAGCCTGTTTACCATTGGTTAGGCCGTTGTTAGGTTCATATCCGGTTAACTGTTCTGGTTTGATTTTACGAATATTGGTCTCCACTTTTTGTCCCAAGTTACTTTTTGTAAGGGAGTGCATACAATGAGATTGTTTTATTTTGATATTAGGTCACAAACATTATTGACCATTAGATTTGAAATCGGGTCAAGTCACAAACATTATTGACCATTAGATTTAAAATCGGGTCAAGTCGTAATTATTATTGATCATTAGATTTGAAATTAGGTTGTTGATGATGCCTTTATTTGAGCACGAAATTCAAAATAAAATGTATAGAATATTGTGACTCTTTCGTTTATTGGATTTCAAATCCAATGGTCGAAAGTAATTGTAATTTTTTTGTATAAAAAATAAATAGTCTATTTACCGATTAATGGCAAGGAAAAAGTTTATATAAGGTTACAATTTTACCTCTATAGCTACGGATGTACCTCAAAAATCTATTGGAAAAGGTAGTTTAAATGTTGAAAAACTTTTTGATTGATCATCTCGACATTGAGATGTATGACCATGAAAAATAAAAAGATTTTAAGTCTTAAAATTAGTGCATTTTACAGTATATTATTTACACCGTCCATTTTCAAGATTTTCATATCATCTATTTGATTTTAACTAATTTTGAAATTTAAAATTTTATAATTAGATATAAAAATATATTTTAAGATAATCCTAATAACATTTTACATCAAAATTATATACCATAATAAAATTTGAAGGTACACCTTACCTCCCTATGAATGCATCCGTATTCCAACTGCACCCTAATGGCAAAGGCAAAGACATCTCTTGTTTCTTCCACTTTGATTGGTGGTAGGCATGTTAATTTGGGCGAGGTATGGGTGAAGGCGGTCACTGGTTCAAACCCTTGAAGTTTGTTCATTAGCGAGCCCAAACAAGCTCTAAAGCAGTCTCTTTTTTGTTGTTATTTTTGGATGGACTGATTTGTTAGGCTCATTATACAGTGCTTTATTGAATGATGAAAAATTAGCTCGTGAATAATGTGCTCAATAGTATCCAACATCCTTGTGTAGGATAACAAAGGTAATGAGTTCGAAGTATACATTATTTGCTCTGAAATTTTAAGGTTTCTTTTTCACCATATCTTTGTCTCTTTTTCATTAAATCTCTCGTTTAAGTTGCTTTATTCTCTCTGGGAAGGTGACATTTTTTGTTGCTTGTAACCTTTATTATGAGAGAATATATCATTTGACGAGATAAAATCCCTTGCAAAATTCATATTTTTTTTAAACAAAAGAATGTCTATAGAGACGGTTTATCTTTTGTATATGGCGGTCATAATCACTCACCTATTAGATGTCAAATTGGGTGGTTAGGGATAAGTTGCAAAGTCCATTTTTTTTTTTTTTTCTTTAGAAATCTGTGTCTATTTAATGATACTCTTACAACCACCTATTTTGAAATTTAAGGGATAAGAATATGTATGATCTCCATGTACAAAAGATAAATAGTCTCTTTGTAGATAATGCCAAAAAAAAAAAAAATTGCAAAATTATAGAGAAGGGCGTCTGTTTGGTGGAAGATTGTCCAAGTTAACTCTTCTACCAGGTTTAAAAGTTGCCGCTTTTATGGAGTAGCATGAAGGTTGGGGCTATAAATTGTGGCTTTCTCATTTAAGTGCTCTTAAACATTGTTTTGGAAGCTGCGACTTCCAAAACATCGTTGCATTTCCTTGTAACAAATATGGAAAATGCTTGGAAGGAGTTAGAAGATGTGGCTTCCGGTCATCAGATACGTATTGAAGGGGTCAAAATATTCCACTTGCTCTCTATTTTTCAAGTAATTCCTGAAATTATTGGAATTGCCTATGTTTAGGGTTCAGGGTTCAAGGTTTTTTTTTTTTTTTTGTAAATTTTAGAAGTATTAGATACTATTCCCATTCGGAGCCTATTACATTAGTCCACATCAATGGTTTAAAAACCGGATCGGTGACCCGGATCGGGCTTTTCAAAAACC